>BMAC01000884.1:314292-368925 GCA_014905375.1 Phtheirospermum japonicum | reverse complement strand
AATAACTCACCCAACCTAATCTAATCAAGAAGCACATTGCTTCGCCTCGTACAAAAATAAAAATCTCACTTAGCTCTCATAACCACTAGTACAGAAAATATATTCTAGAACAGTCAATCTAGAACGCCTCAGAAAAAGACGATCAGGAATATAAGTCGGTGGCATTTTCGTAATAAAAGCGTTATATACCAGATCGCCTTTTTTAAAGGCGTTATGGTATATCAATATACCAGATCGTCGTTAAAAAAAGCGATCTGGTATATCGATATACCAGATCGTCGTTAAAAAAGGCGATCTGGTATATCGATATACCAGAACGTCATTAAAAAGGCGATCTGGTAAATCCTATATCTAGAACGTCGTTATAGAAGGGCGATCTGGTATATTTGATATACCAGATCGCCCTTTCTTATGGAACGTTGTGGTATATTCGATATACCAGATCGCCCTTTTTTAAATATGTAGAACGTCTTAAAAAGGCGATCTGGTATATAGTATTATATACAAGATCGCCCTTTCTTATGGAACGTTGTGGTATATTCGATATACCAGATCGCCCTTTCTTATGGAACGTTGTGGTATATTCGATATACCAGATCGCCCTTTTTTAAATATCTAGAACGTCTTAAAAAGGCGATCTGGTATATAGTATTATTTATTAACACTCTTCTTACCTTTTTTGAACTCTAAAATAGAATTCGCCGCTTCCTTCCTCTCCTCTTCGCTCCTCTCCTCTACACCTGCGATTTAACCACCGCCATTTCCAAATCACCGACCGCCATCATCTTGCAATCTCCACCCAAACTCAGGTTGTGCCTCCCAATTTTTCGCACTCTTCAAAAAAATCTGCGCTCCATGGACCTTCGTTGGCGTTGCCCGGCCATCCGAAAACCAGAGCCACTACCTCAGGAGGTCTCAACATCCCATCCATCACTTCTAATTTCGAAAAACCTGCAATAACTCATAAAAATAAACGCAACCCCCAAAATTAAGGCGCCGATCCCCTTTTGGGGAAAAAAGGGCATGTCGCCGGCCGGCGATAATTCGACCAGATTGGATACGTTAATTCCTTGTCCTCAGCAAGGCGAACCTAACCCATCAGCCAATTTCAAGAAAGGGGCCCCAATTGAAGCTAATTCAAAAATCCAATCGCCGATCCCCTTTTTAGGAAAATCGGCGAAACCACGAACGGAGTCCCCCGGCCAAACTTGACGAGTATATTCCTTCACCTCACTCAGTTGTAGATAGCCCAGCTCGGCTTACGCATGAAGAACTTGAGCTTGCGGCCTTTGCTGCTGCTAGGGCTGTCGGAGCTCTGCCACCTCCGACCCCGACCTCTGGAGCCCACACAACCGACCAACACCCTCCACACACCCATAGCTCGGCTCCAGGTCCGACAGCCCCAGTAGTCCTTCCCCCCGTCAAATTGTTTGTTGAAGCGGTTTCGACAGGAGATTCGACCAAAACTCCAGTCCTTGGCTCTGTCAACCGTTCTCTTGACATACCGGAAGCTACCTTTTCAGTCCAGGAATGCTTAATAGCCTCGACTGATTTCAAGCATGCACTTGTTGGGAAATTTTCTTTCGGCAAGCTGAAAAACCAGGTACTTCGCTCGTACCTAAACAAAAACCAGGTATTTTATGGAGACCACTAATAAAAAATGTTCATTAATATTACTCTAAATGTCAGCAAATTGTGAGGGACAGCCTTAATATGAAGAGAATTTTTGTCCTCATACTCGTGTGGATTTACTTTTTGCTTCTTCAAGTGATCAAGGCAAGTATTATCAAATCTGTGCTGATAATGAATTGTTGCAATCATATAATATGAAATTTTTGTGGTTCACAGAATGGTACAAAAGCTTGTAGCACGTTCTACTGGTTGCTCAACTTGTTACAGGTATCCAGACTAATTATAAAAAATATATTGTTATATTTTAAAATCATAAAATAAAATCTTATGTCAAATGTATTTACAGTTTTGGAACTTATTGATTTTTTTTCGTTAATATTCTCAGCTTCCGGTTGCTCTCACCGTGTCGTTGTACAAATGTGCTCAACTGTATAAAGAAGGCAAGAAAAGGAGGGTAGATGGCAATTCGGAACAAATATGTGAGGCATCGATAGAATGGACCGTGAAGAGTCTTGCATTTTGCTCATTTTGTGGCGTTGTTGGCGACACAGTTGGCGGCTTGCTAGGCTCCGGTGGCGGTTTCATTCTTGGTCCTCTTCTGATTGAGATTGGAGTAATCCCTCAGGTATCATGATTTTGTAGCATGTTGTTGGAAACTGATTTTAGTCAAAATTTGACTAGCTAATATTATATTGTGAGTGCGTATTTTTGTAACACTACGAGAATTATTATTTATTTATACTCAGAATTATCTATTTCCTGGCAAAACAAATCCTTTCTGTATATTATTTGAGCTGAGAAATTGAATTTCAGGTGGCTAGTGCAACAGCAACCTTTGTGATGATGTTCTCCTCATCTTTATCTGTCGTTGAGTTTTATATGCTTAAGAGATTTCCGGTGCCCTATGGTATGTTTAGCATTTTCCATTATTCAATTCATTTATTTATCCATCTTCAGTTTTCCTGTTTTAAATAATTAGCAGAGGAGTATTTATTTTAAAGGAAAATAAGAAAAATCCAAGCTTCATTGTTTAAAAAACAACAAAAATTTCATTTAAACTTGCAGGTTTATACCTAATGGGGGTGTCAATCGTGGCTGGTTTTGGGTAATTAATTTTCCATTTCTGGGGGCTCAATATTTTGACTGGTTGCTGGTGAAATGGTCTTGAATTGTACAACTCCATATTTTTATTGATTTCTGGTGATCAAGTCAATACGTTCCAATTTGAATTAAAATATGCGATGATACGAGGCGTCTGAATTTCATGCAGGTAGCAAAGATGATGCATTCTTTGATTCCCAACCTTGGTTAGAGTCGGATTGTGAAGACGACTTTATGAGCGTTAATGGTGGTAAGTATACACCATTAGAATTTCAATAAGCTAATCAGCGATTTTTCACTTACCACATTACTTATGCTCTATCCGGGCCCCCTCCTACACCATCTCCGTATAATAAGAAAAAAAATAAGATGTACATTGATTTCTTTTTTCTAAAAACAATTATCCGGCCCCGTCCTGTCCAAGCCGTGTTAAAACATAAAATAAAATAAAAATAGTGGGTATTTATAAAATTAAAAATCCATCCGACTCTAGAATCTAGTTTTAACGTCCATTTTAATGCAGATTTCATCCCGTCTCGTGGAAGCACACCCGTCCATCACAAATTATCTTCGGGAAATCCAACGGTAGATAATGGCCCAGCTGTTGTAGAAGAAACCCTCGGTTCTGTACAAGAACCATATTCTAATCCGGAAAAGAAGAAGAGACTCTCCGAGCTTTCTTTTTTTTTTTTTAAAATCCCTGTGCTATTTTGCTTTGTTTTGTGATAATTGTCGGGAATTGCAGGTAGAAGAACTTGAGAGGTGAAGAGGGTTACGAAAGAGACGAATGTGGATGTGAAGATTAATCTGGATGGTGACGCCATCGCCGAGAATAATACAGGGATTCCTTTTCTTAATCACATGTTAGATGTTATTTTTTCATTTATTTGTTTACATTGCATTGTTTTTGATGATTACAATTAGTGATGTAGAGTTTCGAAATGTTGAATTGTTCAGTGAATTTTTTATTGTCAAACTATTTCGTAGTACCTATAAGTTCCATTGCTATTTGAGGGAAGTTAGGGGGTGAATGTGGTCATTGTTAGTTCAGTCATAAAATATTGTAATACGTTAAACTTATTAGTATTGTTTAACTGTAGGTTCTTTTGTGCTAAACTGATATAGGAGTTGGTTGGTCCTTTCATTTGTTCCTTAAAAAAAGTACTTTTTGGGGCTATCCTACATAAATGGGCTATCCGCAATAACTGTTGCGATGTATTTTTGTTTATATGTTAATCTAGATTTGCTAGAATTCTAAATATTGACTTTTTTTCTCGTTTGTTACAGCAACTTGCTTCACATGGATTATTTGACGTACATGTGAAGGCCACTGGGGATATCCATATTGATGATCATCACACAAATGAAGATGTTGCTCTAGCAATTGGAACAGTAAGTTTCCCAGGATCGAAATTGTTGTGATTATGTATTATGACCTGAAAAAAATTCAGACTTACATTCGTTTTTTTTTTCTGTTGCTTTGACGTGTTGTTTGTTTTAACTCTCAAAATCTCATATCTAGTTTGCACCACTTCGATTGTTGACCATTAATCTGTCACTTTCAAGATACAGGTTTATTTATTTCCAATTTATTATGTTCAGATGTGCTTTTCAAGGTTTGATGTTCAAAGTGGGCCAGTTTTGAATTACCTGCATTTTTTGTGGTTAGTCTGGAAATGAATAGTAATAAAAAAAAATTTTAATGCAGGCTTTGTTGCAAGCACTTGGTGATAGGAAAGGAATCAACCTATTTGGAGACATCTCGGCTCCTCTTGATGAAGCACTTGTTCATGTTTCTTTGGTATGATTAACTAATCATGGGGACATTAATGAAAAATGCAATACTTTGACTATTTTCTTTTCTTCAAAAGTTTCATATATATTTGAGAGTTTTTCGAAATTAATGGTATATGCATGCTACGATTATACATTTTCATCAATCAGTTAACGGAAAAATAATACTAGAGTCATAATTTGTCTGACGAGATTTGTGATATTACTACTTGTTTGCTGCAATTTCTGCATTATAGAAGGGCCTGAAACTGTCCAAGATTTTGTCCAAATGCAGCTTCAGGAAATCCAAGACAACATCAAGAGCAAACGTTATAAGATCTTTCTCCGAATGGAAGAAGTGAGTTTCCTCGTAAAGTTTTAAACCTTTTTCGTTTTCTTTTCCTTTTTCTTATTTTCTTCGTTATTCCTACTGATCAAGTTGAGGAGGTTAAGAGTGCAACAACGCATCAAGAGCATGGAATTTATTCCCGATGAAGAAAAGAAATGCCAGAAATCCCGTCATCAACTTCGTTTCTTCCTCATGTGGTAATTTCCYAACCCATACCTTAATCGTGGCTGGTTTTGGGTAATTAATTTTCCATTTCTGGGGGCTCAATATTTTGACTGGTTGCTGGTGAAATGGTCTTGAATTGTACAACTCCATATTTTATTTGATTTCTGTTTGAATTTTTTTCCCCTTGAAAAAGTCTATCTTTAAATGGCCTAGAAATAATTGTTGCTGTATTAATGATATATATAAATATAATTGCTTTGGTGGTCCAACTGGCCTGATAATAGTTATGTGTTTACAGAGTAGGGCTATACGATATTTGGATTTGTGATAACAGTGTTATTTCCGTTGATGATTTATTTCATTGATGATAACCATATAGTACTTTATTATTTCAATTACATATAGATTTATTTCCGGTTTTCCATTGACCTGCAGGCACTCAACATGGAACAACCTTATTCGAACGATGAGATTGATGATGTACGTAGACGTTGGGCGGAGTGTTTATTATAGGTTATTGCTTGATCACAATATAGGTTGTGCAATATATTTCTTAGTGTAAGAAACAAAGTATTTGTGGATAACTTGAATGGTAGCAAAATAGGTACTCATCGTCTTTTGGTGATTTCTATTTTAACATTTGGTGATCGTGTATTCGGCGACTTGTGTTGTTCTTATTGACATCTTTTGGTGTTCATGTATTATTGTGATTAATGTATGATTTTTGGATTGTTATTTGAATTATATAAATAACAGGTATTTTGTGAAAAAATTGTGATTTAAATAGGTATTTAAAATTGTGATTTATGAGGTATGAACAGATCAAAAAAAATTCTGGAATTCCAAAGCTATCAAAAAGGCGTTCTAGAAAATGTATATTCTAGAACGTCTTTTCGAAAAGACGATCTGGAAAATATATATTCAAGAACGTCTCTTTCGTAAAGACGTTCTAGAAAGTTTATTTTCTAGAACGTCTTTCTCAAAGGCGTTCTAGAAAATTATATTTTAGAACGTCTTTTTTCAAAAAGGCGTTCTGGAAAATATATATTCTAGAACGTCTCTTCGAAAAGGCGTTGTGGAAATATATATTCTAGATCGCTTTCAATATTGACGTTCTGGAAAATATATATTCTAGAACGTCTTTTCTAAATGACGTTCTCGAAAATGTTTATTCTAGAACGTCCTGTTCTAAATGACGTTCTAGAATATACATTTTCCAGAACGTCAATATGGAAAGCGATCTAGAATATACATTTTTTAGAACGTCTTTATTGTAACCGATTTGGAATGTTATTTTATGGAACATATCAACCAGGGAAAACTATTTTCTAGAATGGGTAAATTGTTTTTCTAGAACGTCTCAAATAACCGTTCTAGAATATCGGATATTCTAGAACGCCTCAGAAAGCTGATCTGGAAAATCTGATATTCTAGAACAGCTCTAGTCAGAACGCCTGGGTAGGGTGATCTAGAATAACTGAAACAGGGCGATCTAGAAAACTGTTTCTGCACTAGTGAACGTAGCATTTAAAATATAGGCTATTTCCCAACTCGCAAACCATAAAACCGACTGAAAGCTCAAACCACTTAATCACAACTCTTTTGCCTTTTAAACATAAGGCTTCATAAAATAAACAATTAAACTCAAGCCTTTACAAGCGCGTAGGCAATTAATCAACATATCCACCATCCTATCTTTTTTTTTTTATTTCCCCCTTTATTATTATTATTTTTTTTATGGGGTATTAATTTTTTTTTTTTCGAATGGTGGTCCTTAATTACAAAAATAATAAATTTCTAATAAAATTTTCCAAGACCCAAATAACCAATAAAAATACGAACTCCTACCCCACGCTTTTAATGGGTTGTAGGGGTCBTCTCAACAACACTCATGGATAAAGGCATGGATATTTGGCTATGATTGGCTCATTCAGAATTTATAGTGGCTAAAATTTATGAATATGGTCGGAATAGGGTTTTATATGTGCCTTAACTTCATGTTCAAAGTCGACTACACACAGCGGTTTCAAAGAGATATCAAGACTGAAACTTATTCAAGCACATGCAAAGATGATAAACACTCAGGCTACTCGCTGGATTTTTGCATGAAAATAATTTTGAATTGACGCTGCTTTGAAGGTTTTGCGAAATCGATTGCGTCCAAGTACCATTTTACAATATATAATAATAAATTTTAAAAAATTATGCACTTATGCACGCTCAAAGACGAAAACAAATAATCAAACATAATTAACCTTGACAGGCAAGCCATACAAACACAAATAAGCGTAGAAATAACGATCAATCACATCAAAAATATGCATTTCAAAACAAAAGACATCAAATTGCACTAACCATACTCAACCACCCCCCTCTCTAAAAACATGGCAATCTCCTGATTGTCATAAATATTAAAGAAAATAAGAGTAAGGGAGATAAGAAAACATCCCTGAAAATTCGATGGCCGAGTCCCTCTAAAAACGCATGTGCAATTATCCTTCGTCTTAGATCGCGTGACTAGATTGTCCCGAACAAACCTATAAAAATAAACAAAACAAATAAAAAAAACATGATTGCGATCAATTGCGACGCGCAAGTGCCCGGTGGCACGTCTTTTTGGATTTGGAAATGGCCGGATTGCGGCCAACGTCGTAAATGGCTGGGTTGAAGCTCATCCAAAGGTTGCCGGACTGCGGCTAACTTGGGTCGGATTGCGACCTCAATCGACGAAATCATCGTAATCCATGATTGCTGCATTAAGTGGTAGGTTCAGTGGTTGATCGTCATCGTTAACGCCTCGAGTGGAACTAGCGGTAAGGCCTTGCGGTAGCGAGCTTTCGCTATATAACCGTTGTCCAGAATAAGCGATTTATCATATTTTCTGCACATCAACACACACATAAACGTACCACGGCAATTGACACAATATAAAAAGACAAAAATAAAATAAAAGAAAATAAAGAAAATAAAATAAAAACTAACCAGCGCTTGGGTTGCCTCCCAAGAAGCGCAACATTTAACGTCATATGCTCGATGCAATTGTTCGAACAATTTCTATCTCGGGGTGGGTCCTCGAACTCCTTCTTGCTCCTATCTCGACTCTTCATACATTTCTCGTAATAAGGCTTAAGTCGATGCTTGTGGACTTGGAAACTTGATTTCTCACTCTCATCGTACAGTGTTGCTACACCATACTCATCCATCTCCTTCATTAAAAACGGTCCACTCCATGCAACTTCAAAATTGGTTGGACCAAACTTACGATCGGAATTATACAGCACTAGTTGACCAACCTTGAACTTCTCGTTAAAAACTTCATTCGAATTCTTCTTCTTCACTGTCCAATCCTTGCTATCAGCCTCGCCCTTTTTCTTCGTATGTTTAAAGTTCTTGTAGGGGTCGAGGGAAACACATCTTGAATGAAAATGCGGTGGCTTCGTCTCTTATCTTGGCTCAAACTACGAACGATCTCGTTGTGGTCTCAACTCCACTTTTGGCTCGTTTTAAGGCAAGTCAAACCGCACGGGCAATCCATTATCAAATGCCTCTACATTATCAAACTCTTCAATCGTGCCGATGCTCAGGAGCTCATTCACGCAAGAATCTACTAAATCAACAGTAGAACATTCGTCTTTTATAAATGGTGCAGGAGTCTTGTGAATATCTTGAAGTGAAAACGTCGTCGTTTCGCCTAAGACGGACATAGTCACCCTCCCTTTGTTTACGTCGATCACCGTGCGCGTTGTAGACATGAATGGACGTCCTAACAAAATGGTGTGTTCTCGGTTCTCGCTTTGTACGTCACCAACATCCATAATGACAAAGTCGACCGACACTACTAGCTTGTCTACTTGTACTAATTCACGAATTCACGAAATCGATGGGGTCTTCAGTTGCTGTCGATTTCTTGTTCTTCACTGCTCTTGGAGGTTGGGTCTCGGTCTCTTCCTTGTCTCCCTCCTTTCCTAGCTCGATGCAGTTATCTACTTCTTTCCCGCTTCTCAGCACATGAATAGCCGAGGCTTGTTCTGTTTGGCTTGGAAGAGTATTTTTCTCCTTCTTCAATGATGCCATGTCAGTTGCCAATTGTCCTACCATTAACTCCAATCTTATTAGTCCTGACGAATTTTCAAGAGTGCTTTTGGCCATTTCAGCCATCATCGTTCTCAATTCTTTCATATCGTCTCGAACTCCCTTCATTTCCTCCTGAACATGTGTGAGGCCGTCTCGGTTCCGAATAGTTTCGGCAACTTGGTTTTGTTGCCAGACTAAAAGTTGATCAGTCGACTGAACTGTAGCAGGTGTTTGCATGTGTGGTGGTCTCTGCCCCGAATGTTATTGATTCGAATAGTGCTGGATGGCGTTGACGTCCCCTCYTTGMTCYTTMTTGAARGGGKACATATCGYRTAAATGTTCGGGGGATCCGCATTGGTGACACATCGCATTAGTCTTCTTCGAAGAGGCCTTGCTTGCCCGCTCGGCCTTCCAAGCTGCCAATTTCTCCTCAAATATCTCTTCGCACTTTGCTTTGACTAATTTGCCATCATCTAAGTCAGGATCAGGGATGGAAATCTCATTAACTCTCAATTTTCGAGGCCGAGAGTTGGTTTCTTTAGATTTTTCACTCAGTTTCTCCAATACTCGTTTTGCCTCGCGGGCCGTTAAATCACCAAAATCTCCTCCTGCTGCTATTTCGACTTGGCTCTTCCCCATGGGCGACAAACCATCAAAGAAACACTGATTAATTATCTCGGGGGAATAGCTATGATGGGGGCATGCTTGTAAGAGTGATTTGTAACGCTCTCATGTTTCATGAAATAATTCTCCCTCCACTTGCTCGAAGTTAGCAATCTGCCTCTGAATTTGCCTCGTTGTTTGTGCCGAATACTATTGATTTAGGAAATTCTCGCTTATCATCTCCCAATAAGTCAATGACCTTGGTTCTAAGGACAGTAACCATGTCTTCGCCTTGTCCTTCATGCTATAAGGGAAACAAATCATTTGCATCTCCTCCCGGTTTAGGCCATGACCTAGAAATCTGCCTACTTCATCGATAAAGTAGTTCAAAAACGCTAAAGGGTCTTCGTGGGCATTTCCGTGAAAAGTCGGAAGCAAATTAATTTAATGCGGTTTAATCTCTACTTCCCTTGCAGTCGGGCCAAGAACAATTGCAGACCCATAAAGCACAACCTTCGGGCGTGCCAAATCTCGTTGTCGAGGCGCTCYATCTCCCCTTGGTTCCCTAACTCGGTCATTGGCTCTCTCATAGTGGTCGTCATGCGCGTAATGGTGCTCGCACTCGTATCTCCTTCCGAAGTTATTTTGCTTGTAACCATGATGACGAATAACATTGTTGTTCATCTCTTCGTTGTGCCTCACATTCGCCATGTTGGGTTGGTGACCGATCACAATTTGCTGCTGGTCGACTCCTTCATTTCTCCCCGCATCTTGTCTCGCAATGATGGGGCTTGGTGGTGATCTCGGTGGTGAATCGCCGTGTCGAATCGGATTTGCCTCTAACATAATGTCGGAAGCTCGATCGCAAGCGAAATCAGTTGCTGTTGAGGAATCGTCCTCGGAAATAAGAACGGGTCTTGGTCTCGGTGGGTTTGAACGGTGGATGTTGTCAATGAATGGTACAAGGTCGCGTTGAAGTGATCGCCTTCCTTGCATAAACTCAACAATACATCAACGTACCAAATGGCAAAGACCAAGTAAAAATAAAAATAAACTAATAAATCAAAAAAGAAAATAAAACGAAAAACATCTTTAATTCCTACTCGTTGCTTCCCCGGCAACGGCGCCAAATCTTTGACTCAAACTTTTGTGCACCCCTTTTTAATAAATTAATTTAAAACACGTCAGTTTGCTCGCAAGTGTATGAGGTAACTGTAGGGCGATGAGTTTGACTCGAGTCGTATCTCTCGAGGAAACAACTGTTCGGTCTTTCGGATGTTTTTCTCAAATACGAATAACATACATATACATTTGGGGTTTTAAAAGAGATTGATTTGATCATTAGAACTAAAACAATAATTAAACTAAAACTAATTAAACTAATTACTCTAACTAGATTATCAACTACGAGTAATAATTAAACTACTTGAACTTAAGAACTAAGAATTTAAAACAACGAATCTAAAAGCATGAATATAATAAATTATCACTAAGCAATGCATCATATGAATCTAAGATTAACGAATAACTAAGCGTAAATCAATCGCATAAATCAACTAAATTAACCAATATCCAATAACAAGCATAAATAAGCTAATTAAACTAGTTCTAGCATTAACTAAGAATTAAACTAACAATTAAACTAGAAATTAACTACTAAATTAACTAAGAGTTTAGAGAACTTATTGGAACTAATGAAAGCAGTAAAAAGCTCCAGCTATTCCAGAGGTTGAATGTTGATCTTGGGCGAAGAATGAATCCCGAACTCGAATTCGACGTTTTGGACGCGTTGTTCTTCGATCCTTGATCTCCGTCTTCAAATCTCGTTATGAGATGTGGGATTATTGTTCTTATCAGCTAAAATACCCTAGGGGGTCGTGTCTTCTTCTTAAAATCCGAAATAATGAGGGTTTATATAGATTTTGCATGACTTGGCACATAAGAAACCCTAAAATCCGAATTCTGGGCCATCGCATCGACGGTGCGTCGACGTAGCGTCGAATGACGCGTGCTGGCGCTCGGTAGGACTCGAAAGACTAGGTCAGCAGGTGTGTGCGTCGGCTAGGCAGGTGCGTCGGTGGTGTGCGTCGACATCGACGCTTCAGCAAGTTGCGTCGACAATGGTGCGTCGACATCGACGCTTTAGCAAGTAGCGTCGACTGAAGCGGTCCTCGACTCGCTGATATGGCTCGCGTCGACAGTCGCGTCAGTCAACGCGACTGCACGTCTGTCTCCAATTCTCGATCTTTTGCTACTCGTTTCACCGGAAAGCTTGTTCTTCACTTCTTGAACATCGAACCTCGTCTATTACGCGTTAAACTCTTCTGGTTACTTAGCTGTAAGGTGAAAAACAACTAAATATCACCTACTTGCATCAATTATGATCAAAATGCGGTAAAATAAGCTGGAATTATAAAAATACGAGATTAAGCTTAAATCGTCCAACTTATACCAAAAACAAATATAAAAACGAACTAAAAAGCTAATAAAAATAAGGACAAATCTACTCTAATCAACTTTCTCCGGGTTTAATTCGATACCTCGCTCTGTCACCATAGACCCCAAGAAATTCCCAGATCGAACACCAAAAGCACACTTCTTCGGATTGAGTTTCATCCCGTATTGCCTTAGTATAACAAAGGCTTTCCTCAAATCTTCCACATCCGAATTCACCTTTTTGCCCTTTACCAGCATATCATCCACATAAACTTCCATAGTGGAGCCCAAGAAGTCTTTAAACATCTTATCCACCAGCCTTTGATAGGCCGCTTCAATCCAAACGGCATAGAGACAAAGAAGTAAGTAACTATAAAGGTAACAAAACTTACCTTGGGCTGGTCTTCTCTCGCCAAGGGACTTTTGTGGTAACCTTGTGAAGCATCTATCATGCTTAAAAGCTCGCAGCCAGAGGTCGAGTCAACAAATTGGTCAATACGCGGCAGTGGATAGTGATCTTTTGAGCATACCTGTTTAAATCTCGAAAGTCCACACACATCCTCCACTTCTGTCCAGGTTTTGATACCATCACAACGTTAGATAGATACTCTGGGAATTGGATCTCCCAAATGTGTCCTGCCTTTAGCAATTTCTGCACCTCTTCCTCAATGACCTTGTCAAGCTCTGCCCCAAAATATCTTCATTTCTGCCGAACAGATCGCACCTCCGGATCGGCATTCAAATGGTGTTGTGAGATCTCTGGGGATACTCCAGGTATCTCTCCATACCCAAAGGCAGAAATATCCCAAAACTCCATTAACAATGCTATCAGTTTGTCCCTTGTAGTTTTCATCAGTTTGTGCCTATCTTGTTGGTGCACTCTGGCCTGCCTTCGTCCAGTGATATTTCTATGAGTTCTTCGTGAGGTCGAACATAACTCTCCTCTTCCATCACCTTTTTGGAGTTGAGCATTCCTTCTCGTATATCTCCTGCTCTTTCTCGCTTGCTTTCATTCATGCTTTTCTTGACTGTCATCTGGTAGTACAATCTAGCGACATGCTGTTCTGATACCACTTCTCCTACCTTATCTCCCGCATGATACTTCATACTCATGTGATAGGTAGAGGTGATCGCCTGGAATGTGTTGAGGGTAGGTTGCCCCAATATAGCGTTGTACGCCGAGTGTCAGCTCTTAGTTCCCTTTGGACAATAGAATTTCAATTCCTTTCTTACTCTTAGTTCCCCCTTCCTAAAGCCACGGGGAGTGTCAGCTCGCCCTCGATGATAACTTGTGTCCCATTAAAGACATAAATCAGAATATCCACTAATCGTACCTCTATTTTCAGATCCATTTGCTTTAAACACTCTAGATATATAATGTCGACAGGGCTTCTATTTTCCACAAACACCCTTACAACCTCATACCCTGCTGTTTCAGCGTCAATTACTAACACATCATTATGCTCCAGTTGTAGGTCATGGCATTCATCAGGGCCGAATGAGATTATGGGTCCCAACGTTAATCTTTCTTGTGTTCCTTTGTTCGTCCCCTTTGTCTTGCTTATTTCTAACTCAGAATATATGTTCCGAGGTGGCATACCCCCTTTCATGTTGTGTTTATGAAAAGTCTCACGTCTATTGATCAAAGACTCAATGTCCCTCTTTCCCACAGACAGCGCCACTTGATGCGACCAAAAAGATTGGTGCCTCAAGAATAGAGGGTACTAACCTTAAATATATGATCAGTGACCTGAATGACTTCAAATAATAGCGCAGCGACCTGATTGATCTCCAAAGGACTCCTGACGACCTGTTAGATCCTGCAGAACAAAACCCAACCAAGGTGGAGGACGGCCCTGGCGTAGGCTCTCCGATGCTTAAGTTAGAGAATGCGTAAGAAAGAGGCGAGAGACTTTAAGTGTGAGATGAGATATCAAAACGTAGGATGTGAAATCAACTTAGAGAAATAAGAATGAGGCCTGGGTCCTCTTTATATAGATAAGAGAAGTATTTCCAATCTAGGGTTCCCCTCTCCTACTATAGTACCATAAATAGTGCGACCGACTTAAAATTAGGGTTCCTCCTGTATGCTAAGTTCCCACAAACAATAGAAATCTCTCTGAATTACTGAATTAGCCATGGGCCAATAAGTCTATCCATTAATTCATTCCATCGGGACCCCGTAAAATAGCGTGTGTTAGCCCATCAAAAGCCCCAAAACCATAAAGCCCGCCGAGCTGACATAATAGTACCTTGATTATAAGAGCTCGCCACCTTGCATAAGAGCTCGCCACTCCTATACATCAGGTCGTTGCCCCTCAAAATAGCTCGCTCACCTCCTAAAAAGATTACACCTTCTATAAAATGAAGTCGCCTGCCAAGATTACTTACTAAATTCGCATGGTTACCTGCATGTTGGCAACGTGAATATTTGATATCGTATCAGCTTGACTGCATTAGTTTTTTTTTTTTTAATTTATTTTATTTTGAGAATGTAAAGTTTTTATTCCTATTTTATTAAATGATTAAATAATCATCATAAGTTTATACATCTAGTAACATGGCTTTAAGATTACAAGATGTTTGATTGTTTCATCTTATAAAAGTAATTGTTGAGGATTGTACAATTCTTTTATCATTTGGTTTGTGTTGTATTATTGAATTTATCATTTATCACCAACTCGATCGGATGTTATATTAGACAACTTTCATTAGAAGTGATAGATACTATGACAAACTCTCCTTTCTGTTTACATCAAATGCCAAGCGATGTCCTAAAGGTCCTGTTTGAACTAATATTTATTGGGATTTTGAATCTTATTATTTAGAATATCCGGGTATTAAAAATTCTGTAAATAGTAAGAATTTTTATTTGTTATAAGATTTTTACTTTTTACTGTAGACGTCAAATCATGTTTAAAATTTGGATAATGATGTATATTATATTTGACATCAGTTCATTTCTAAAAATTGAATGATGTTGTATTACAATATTGTATTTAATAGTATTTATTTATTTAGTTGTAAGATATTATTTGTTGAATTATTTGGTTCTTGAATTTTAAAACAAACGTAGGGCAAACAGGCCCAAAAGGTATGTATGTAGTAAAATTGTTGATATTTTGAATACTAATATTCAAAATTTTATGGTATTAAAAGTTATGTAAATAGTAATAATTCTTATTTTATGAAGGATTGAAAATCTATTATTTGTTATCGTGCATATCAAATCATGTATGAAAAGTGAGTGATTTTATGTTATAATATTTTATGTATTTAAATTTAAAAGAATACGAGTGGAACATAATGTGATTGGAGATATATTAGGTTTGGGGGAAGGGAATGGAGATGAGAGAAGTAATAATAAATACGATTGATAAACATTTAAAACCAAATCTACTAATCACAACACTTATTCAAACATAGCCCAAACACATATATTCTAAGGACATAAAGGTCATTTCCCTCAAAATGATAATATGAAATTATATAGGGCTTCTTTGACAATTAACGAATAATTGATAATTAATTATATTAGTTGATTTGACTATCTAATTATAATGTCAATTTGTATGTGAGTATTTAACAAATAATTAATAATTATTATCTTCTTAATTGTTTAAAATAATCAGTAAGACATCACAAAGTTTATTGTTGGTATTATTTTTTTATTAATAATATACATTTACATGGTGAGGTTATTGAATAATTGAAAATTAATATTTAAAAAAACGGTCATTAATATAAAATATATAAATTTATTGAGTTTCTATTTACATATATATTAAGTTTAATTCGTGTAAATATGTAATCCTATTAATTAATAGATAATAAATAAATTGATGCCAATTAGCGTTTTGGACCAAAATGTATCACACACATATATACTTACAAATAGCTAGGTAGAAAATTTGATTATAAATCTGTTCAATTGAGTCATAATCTCTATTTTCACCCAATATGCTAGTCTCCAAACAAAGACCATAATTATGAGCAATTTATTAGGTGCATCTGGGTGCAATTTGCTAGTTGCACCCTGTAAAGATATATTATCTTTAATTATATGTGATGATATATGACAATTATACGTGATGATATATGATAGTTATACGTAATGATACGTGACAAAAATTTAGAGTTTATGTTTATATTTCCATTTTAGGGTGTAGTTTTTCATTTTTAGGGTTTAATTTTCCATTTTAAGATTTATTTTTTTATTTTTTATTTAATCTTCCATTTTAGGGTCCCGACAAAAATCTATCATTATATCAGTTATATGTGATCATATGTGTTAGCTATATGTGATGATATGTGTCAATTATATGTGATGATATGTGATAGAAATTTAGAGTTTAATATTCAATTTCGATATTTAGTTTTTTATTTAGGGTTTAGTCTTCCATTTTTACGGTTCAATTTTTCGTTTAGGTTTATATTTTTCATTTTAGGATTTTAGAATTTAGAATTTTAATTATTTGTGATAATATGTATCAGTTTGTAATGATATGTATGATCAGTTATATGTGATGGTGTGTGTTAGTTATAGATGATGATATATATTAGTTATATACAATGATAAATTAAATTACTAGATAATAAAATTTTGAGATCATTGAGAAATTCTACATAAGTTACATTCAGCTCAACAAAATAAAGGCAAAGACTTGCGTTAGGCCAAATTGACGGGTCATGATCCGTTAGGCCATCTGACCCGATACTCAAATGTATTGGTTTTTGAAATATGATGTATTGGTTTTTGTACTTAAAAGTATTGGTTTTTCATTAATATCTGACCCGTGTTATGATGTATTGGTATTTGTATTAGTATTATGATGTATTGACTTTTTAATATAATGTATTGATTTTTGTACTATAACGTAGCGGTATGAAATTCTGGCCTAACGGATGATCCGTTAGTCCGGCCTGACAAGAGTCTTGCCTCAAAATAAAAGGAGTTAGGATATTTTTTATATTTTAATTTTGTATTTAAAAAATAAATATTTATGTGATTATCTTTGTTTAATAAATGGAGCTACACGTTGTTAGATATATGGTAATTATTTATTGTCTTCCCAAATTATTATGTTTTTCATAATATCTTATAAATTACTATTTGTAACAAATAGTCATACGAACTATTCGCAATTTAAAAGGTGCATCCAGATGTATGGTATAATCCCTTCTATTTGTTAATTCTGTTGACACCTATATTAGGTGTCAACTTGGTATGAATTCAATTTTCCAAGTGTTATATTCTTATTTTTTTAAATCTGATGTGTCAATTTGTAAAAAATCCCTATTATTTCCTTCCTTTTATAGTTTTTGACCTAAGGTATAAAATAGAGCTTTTTTCCTTATTTTTTCACCGACACAGAGCTAATCATCCCGTCACAATTCATCCCCTTCTTTCAGTTTTATCTTTTTCCCTTTCTCTGTTCGGCCGTTGCTTCCTCTCTCTAAAATCTTTCCTCCCGCTTAACTTCTCAAAAAAATTTCTCTCTAAATCTGAGATGTCATGTTTTGAGATCGGGAATTCTTCGTTGATCTAATTTTTTCTTATCAATTCCGAAAATCATATTTATGTTTTTATTCTCCTCACGAAGAACTCATCAACCCGAATCAATTGTTTTCTCTATATAATTATAGATCTTGGTCGTTCTATTTTCTTTGAAGCACATGGGTTGAGATCGAAAATCACGAAAGTTGTGTGAGGTGTTTTTTCTCTGATTTAATTTTACGTTCGTTTTTTTTTTTATCTATTTTGAGATGTTATGCGGATTGATGTTGGATCTTTTTTTTTTCTTACAAAATTTATTCATATTTATGTTTTAAGTTTTTAATTAAGGTAAAAAAACAGATCTATAAGGCAGAGCTTTGGAAACATATTTGCCTTTTATGTTCGTGATTTTCACAGTTCCATAAACGTAGGGATTGAGATTTGGAAACATATTTATGCTTTTTCGTAATTTTTAAAAGGATGTATTATCTGCCTTGATTTTTTATTTAATCTAAGTTTCTTTTTTAATCTTCAAGATTCTCCAAAGCATTTGCGGATCTCTCTCTCTATATATATATATAGGTTTGTAGGGTTGGGTTCAAATGGAACCATGTAATTGTATGTGAACCTAGGGACTCATCTTGACCATTAGATTGGATAATCTTGATGGTTGAGATTATGACATGTCAGCATGGTAATAATCTAAAAAAAAGTATTAATTAATTAAAAAGGGTATTTTAGACATATATCAACGTTTACAAAGAGCACTACGTTGTTCTTTAGAAAGCACAATAGATTAAAAAAAATACTACGGTTGTACACAAAAAAACATCGCAAATTTCGTCTATAAATTGCAAATTCAAAAATTTGAAATAAAACTCAAATCTTCAACAAATCATAACTTTTTCAACTTTTATTCGTTTTGAATGAAATATATATCAAATTAATCACATTCTCAAGATTTACAATTTAAGATACATATTTCATATTAAAAAATGTAAAAATAAATAAATACAATTAAATTTAAAAATCTGAATATTGAAAGCATTGCATATGACTAATTATAGCACTACACAAGTCTTCGTAATGCTTTTTTTGTACGGTGGCAGTGCTAGTTTTTTGGAGTGCTTTCTTAATATTGTTGCAGCGCTTTTTTTACTATATTGCACTGCTTTTTATTTTTCAACATCACCCCCGTTCGAAATCCAACCCAAAAAACTCCAGCCAATGCCGAATCAAAACCGACAATCCCGAGCAACCACCACCAACTGAACCCGTACGCGGGAAAATGGCCACACCGCTCGTTCCACCACAAAACCCATATCACAAACCAAAACCACCACCAAGGCCACTATTATTTTTTTCTCAACCACCGATGACCCTCCCCACTAGGCCAAAACCAACATCACGCCTGCCACAGCAACACCGCCCCAATCATCCATCGTCGCCAACCACCCTGAACGCTCATGGCCCAAACCCGAATTAGAAGCGGCCCTGAAATCCAAGCCCCCGACTACCGATTCCAGTCGCCTTGGTGGTGGTTTTTCCAGTTTCTTCGCCGAGCCGACTGTTTTTCCGATATCGAGGAAGATCCTCCATGCCAGTTTGGAATGCTGCACAGAACCGCCGGCCTCCGTCGCCGCCGACTGCGTCGCCTGGTCCGCTCAACACTACCTCCGTCGCTACGAAATGAAGCCACCACTGCCGAAAACCCACCACCACCAATCACCTTCAATTCGAACCGCTGCCGAAACCCACTGCCATCTTCAATTCGAACCACACGCGACGAACCCCCAACCTCCGTTCCACGCCCCCCGATTTCATGCCACCTGATTCATGCTGATTCACGCCCCCCCGATTCACCCCGTCGCCTAGACACTGGCCGTCGTTCACGCCTCGAAAGATTCCCATTCGTCGCCGCCGTCAATTTTCGGAGAAGGCGGAGAGATCGCCTGCCGATTTAAGCTGGAGCCTCCCCCACCATTGTTTGGTCGCTGCTGTAACTGTCAAGCCATGCCGCCGCCACAGCCGATCCGCCCTCTTTGCCTTTGTTTGTCGAACGCCGCCACCGCCATTGATGAGGTATGGAGGAGGATAAGTGGTCGGCCGAGAACGGGAAGGGGAAGGGGTAGGGTTTGGGTTTGGGAAGAGAACGGGAAGAGAAACATGGGTGATTAAATTTGATTTGGGTGTTTATGTAAAATTACATAAACACCCTTTCTTACCATATAAATAATTTAATTAAATTAAAGAAATAGAAAAAATCTGGTCCACACACATTATTAGATCTAAGGTCAGGATTAGTCCCTAGGTTCGCATATAATGACGGGGTTCTCATTTGAACCCAATCCTAGGTCTGTATTAGTATATGGATTTGATTTTTCCTGGATAAAAACAAGCGGCCAAATGATGATTTCGGATAAGAATATCTGACGATGGTCATCTGAGGTTCGCATCACTGCTACGGTTGATGTTTAATAATCCTATTTTTTGATGGATTGCCACTCTGTTTTTTTTTTCTTAATTTTTAAAATTCCAGACTTTTGATTTTGAAGTTATTCCTGGAAATTTCGTTCATGAGTTTTTGTTTTTAAATATAATTAAGCGTGATTAAATATAATTCTGTCCAATTAAAAATAGTTCATTTAGTGTTGCAAAAGTGATTAGGTGTATTGAGGTTCTATTTCATTATCTACCTCTAATTTTGAAAAACTATTACTATATCTAACTTCGAGTTTCTCTGTGTTAAATTAGAAGGTCTATGGATATACGAATAATTCTCAGATTAACGATGTTGTTAATCAATGTTACCAACATCAGTTAACAACATCGACCAGAGTAAATTTAAACTTATGCAGCGGAAATTAAAATACGAGAACACAATTAAACAAATTCAGTTCACAAGTAAAAGTACTTGTGAACTTGGGTGTACAAACCGAAAAACCATATTACTTTCTTTTTAAGTTCAATACAAAATATAAAGTAATATATGAAAACTAAATATCAAGAAGCTTGATACTAAATACTTGTTGTCGGAATGGCAAGATCTTCTCCGTCGGTCACGCAACTTCAAAGATCTTGTTTATCACGATCGTTGGCTCCAAGTAATTTTTTTCTTCGTGTTTCTTCTTCTTTGCTTGTGCGTCTTGCGCCGTGCGTCGAGTCTTCAAGAATTTCGTGCGTCTTGATCTCTAAAAACCGTGTCCAAGTATTAGGAGTTCTTGTGTCTTAAATAGACAACCAAGAATCCTAAACTTGGTAAAAATCCTAAACACAATCTAGGAATAATTAAAGTCTTGTACATAAACTAGGAAACATAATATTGTCCTAAATCTAGTTTCCTAACTTATTTTGTGCCCAAGAAAGGCAAATAACAAAATAGGAATTATTGTCAAGAATAAATTCCTCAACAATCTCCCCCTTTTGCCTTTCTGGACAAAACACTACGACGCAAACACAAATGAAAATAAAATACTAACTCCCCCTAAGATAGAAGACTCCCCCTAAACAAAACACCCAATGTTGTCAAAACTCAAACCAACATTACAAACCAACATTGTTCAAAATAACCAACACTTCATAAAACAAACAGAATAAAGGAACTTATTGACTTCGAACCCTCTTCGATCGTCGAGGGGATGTCGAAGTTCCTTCGCCCTTGTGCTTCCTTTTCCTCCTTTACTACATCTTCATCATTTTCTTCAAAGCCTTGTTGCGCGTGCGAATTCGCTTCCTCCTCTTCTCTTGAGCAAGGCTCGCCAAGGCTTCGGCGGCAACAACATCGTCAGCAGCAGCATTACTCTCATTCTCGACAACATTAGCAACATCATCTCCATCAGCATTGTCTCCCCCTATGTTCGCGTCAACTTCCTCTCCCCCTTTTTGACCAGAAAGGGAAAGGGCCTCCAAAAGCGAGTAACGGAGCGCCTGTAGCGTAGAAATCTGCAAGTCAATGGAGGCAACATGCGCATGCAGGAGCTGCGCAGAAACACGGACCATGTTGGGATCACCACTTCCAACATCACTATCAACATCAGCTTGGACTGGAGCCTGCCAAGGCAAATCGACCACCCTAGCACCAGTAGTATGTTGGCCTCGAAAAGCAAACCAATCCGCATCACCAGTGAGCACATCATCCGGTAGAAGCGTCAGACCTTGGTTCTTCAACAAGCTGAAAATAAGAGAGGGAAAACACAACGATGCAGCAGACCTTGATGTGGCAAACTTAGTCACAATATCAAAAACATGTCGCCCAAAACTGAACTTAATACCCTTCCCAAGCTTAAACAAAAACTGGGCCTGAGGCCGAGTCACACAAGTGGTGTTTTTGGAAGGGACCCAGTTGGAGAGAGACACTTTGTGCATAATAGAATAGAGAGACGAGAGACTAGTGCTCGGCAATTGCTCAAACCAGGAATGCACCATACCACCAGATAAAAAAGACACAACCTCATCCATATCATCCACATTAGACACACCCCAAAACGGTTCAGTCTCAAATAACTCATCAATCAAATCAGGGGTGAAAGCAAATACTCTACCACGCACAAAAACTTTTCCATAGTTCACAGAGCTCAAATCAACAATTGAGGGCAGCATGTTCGCATAGAACTCAAGAACTATATCTCTAACAAATGGTACTGCAGTAGAGACTGTGGAATACATACCGTGAAATCGGAGGTAGGCTATCAGATTGTGGCGCTCAAACAAATCAATCGGCACTCTCCTCTCAGCAATCAAGTGGCGAGTTTGATAAGTATCAAACAACTCAGCAGCTTCAGCAGTTAAAAACTTCTCCGAAAAGGAGTCCATGTCCTCAATCTCGGGTGTTGGAGTAGCAGTTCCGGAAAAGGACTGGGAGTGAGCCGATGCATTAGAAGAAGGCGGCGAGGGAGAAGGAGTGGTTCTTGGGACAGAAGCAGTGCGGGAGGACGAAACAGACTGTGACAATGCGATGTTGGTAAGGGGCTACCAACATGACTAGCAACATCTTCCTTTGTAGCATCCTTCTTTTTCTTCTTGTCCTCTTTGCAGGCAGCAGGAATATCTTTCAAGGGTACATCAAACGAAGAGTCAGGGGAATATTCGAAAAGACCTGTATCAAACTTAGGTGTAGTAGTATGATCTGGAGACGGCGGGGGATCAGCGTCAGTTGGCCTGGCAGAACTTGTAACCTCGCCGGTGATAAAATCCAGTACCGTGTAAGGGGGCGAAGTGTACTCAGTAGTAGTTGATCCAGGTGAAACTTTGACCTTTGCCTAGCTGGGAGAGACACTATCTTTCATCAGGCTAGGTCTCCTGTCAGCCTTACGTACAAGCTGTTTTCGGCGAGTAAACCTCTTCTTCTCCAGCAGGCTGGGAGCAAAAGCAGACGGCGGCACATTTCCGGCAATCAGAGCAGTAAAAAGCGCCACTCCTCCTAGAATAAGGCGACGTGATCACACAACTTATACCACTATCTCTTTCCATAATCCCTTTATATTTTTATATAATTTTTTTAAAAATAAAAATTGCACAACTTAATCTACAAAATAAGCCGAAAATACAAAGCTGATTTTAATGAACCATCATCACAGTTGTACCTATCTTTTGCAATATTAATTTTCACTCACCAAATTCACCTCGTTATTACCTGTCCAGCCGTCCGATTATAACTCCACTGAAACACTTGGTCAGCTCAATTCAACACAAAATTAAGAGATTTCAAGCAAGACAAAAATACAAGAAACAAAACGCACAGCAAGATGGCATCTTCACAAAGTATGAATGTCATACGAGATGCCTAAGAATCATGACCTAAAAGGATAAAATAGAACACATTACGATTTCAGTGTTTTGATCCAATGTTGCTTTTTATTACTAACAACATTATAAACCAACATTGCCTTAGGTGAAGTCAATGGAAACTTGCCCCTTAACCCAAGTTAATGACTACGTCAAAATCTCTCAAGAAGGCGATTTAWAAAGATTGGAGCATTTTTGAGTCCAGATTTTTTTCATCCTTGAAGGGATTTAAATCTTTTAATCTTCAGCAATTGCTGTTAAACACCTCTTGTTTTTGGACCTAGGAGAAAACCAGTTTCTGCGGGCAAGTCCCACAATCACTTACTTTTGAAGAGGTTGGTTCTTTTTGTCATTACTTTTATTGCAACAGAGGACCTTATTTCACTTTCAATCAAACTCAATGCATTAGTATAATGTATGAAAAGAAAGATAAAAATGCATGCAAAATTATACAGATGTTGTGACTGATGTTGATAAGTAGTGTCACAACATCACAAACCAACATTGGTTAGACAATGCACATACCGAGATCTCTTCTCAATCGAGAGAAGGTCTCGTAATCTAATGCCTTCGTGAAGATGTCAGCCAGCTGATTATCAGTTCCAATATGTTCAAGGCTAACAATTTTCCTCTCAACTAGGTCTCGAATAAAGTGGTACCTTATGTCAATGTGTTTGATTCGAGAATGCTGYACTGGATTTTTGGAGATGTCAATGGCACTGGAATTGTCACACAACACCATCAAGATACTATTGTGCAGACCGTAGTCTTCAATCATTTGGTTCATCCACAGTAATTGTGTGCACGCACTCCCAGCTGCAATGTACTCGGCTTCAGCTATAGAGAGAGAAATACAATTTTGCTTTTTGCTGTACCAAGAGATTAGATTGTTACCAAGAAAAAAATATCCTCCAGTAGTACTCTTCCTATCTACTACATCCCCAGTCCAGTCCGAATCAATGAATCCTAAAAGTTCAGTACCAGTATCTTTTGTATACCACACACCTAGTTCAGTTGTACCAGCAATGTACCTAATAATTCTTTTAACAGCTTTCAAGTATGACTCTTTTGGATTAGACTGATATCTAGCACATAAGCACACACTATACATAATATCTGGTCTACTTGTTGTCAAATACAACAAACTCCCTATCATACTTCTATACATGGTGTTATCAACACCCTTACCAACATTGTCTCTGGACAGCTTCACATTTTTGCCCAGTGGCGTTTTCTTAACAGTTTCACCCTCTAACCCAAACTTTTTGACTAAGTTCTTTGCATATTTATTCTGGGAAAGAAAAATACCGTCATCAAGATGTTTAATTTTTAAACCAAGGAAGTACGAGAGGTTACCTTCCATGCTCATTTCGAACGTATCAGACATTCGAGTGACAAACTCCTTGACCATCTGCTCATTAGTGGATCCAAAAATAATATCGTCTACATAAATTTGGACAATTAAGATGTGCTTGTTGGATTTAAGAAGAAACAAAGTTTTATCAACTCCCCCTCGTCTAAAGTTCAAATAAAGCAAATGTTGAGTTAGCCTTTCATACCAAGCTCTAGGAGCTTGTTTTAAACCATAAAGGGCATTTTTCAATTTTAAAACAAAATCAGGTTTTTGAGGATTCACAAATCTTTTAGGTTGCTCAACATATACTTCTTCACTTAAGACCCCATTCAAAAAGGCACTCTTAATGTCCATTTGATGCAACGAAATTTTCATATAACGAGCAACAGAAAGCAAAAGTCTTACCGACTCAATTCGAGCAACAGGGGCAAATGTCTCATCAAAATCAATTCCTTCAATTTGTGTATACCCTTGTGCGATAAGTCGAGCTTTATTCCTCACAATGTTGCCTACTTCATCAGTCTTGTTCTTGAATATTCACTTGGTCCCCATTACGTGAGCATTTTATGGCCGTGGAACAAGATCCCACACATCATTCTTGGCGAATTGGTCCAGCTCTTCTTGCATAGCCCGAATCCAGAACTCATCCTTGAGTGCATCCTCCAAGCGCTTGGGCTCTATTTCAGAAAGGTACAAAGACTCACGAATCTTAGAACAATTAGTAGACAAACATACATACCTGACCATTTCCTTGAAATTTATTTGTCTTCGTCTTGTACTTCTTTCATCCATATCACCAATGATTTGGCCCACGGGGTGGTTTTTCTGGATTCTGGATGGAATGTCCCTCTGATGAAGATCAATGGGATCTGCTGGATCTTCTTCCTCTGAATCAGAATCAGATTCTGCAACTTGGCTCGATGTTGGTATCCCAGTATCAACATGGTTATCAACATCACTTAAATCTCTGAGTTCAGCAGCTGCATCTTTGTTCTCAATACCTGCACCATCATCTGAAATAGGAGTGGAACTACCTTGAGGGTTTTGATCAAAAACCAGATCATTATCCTCGGCAGGCTTGACTCCGCTCGTTAGATCATCAAACTTGACATTTTTAATGACTCAAACATACTTCGAGTTCGAAGGTTAAACAACCTATATGCATGACTATTTTGGGAATAGCCCATGAAAATGCACTTATCGCTTTTTGAGTCAAGTTTAGCAAGATGATTTCTATCGTTAAGCACATAGCAAATACATCCAAAAACATGAAAATAGCTCAAGTTTGATTTCTTCCCAATCAATAATTCGTAGGGAGTTGCACATGAACCTGGTCTAAAATAATCCCTATTCGTGATATTGACATGTAGTGTTCATTGCTTCAGCCCAAAATCTTTTAGCTATCCCATTAGAAATGAGCATAGTTCTAGTCATCTCCGCTAGAGTTCTATTCTTACGTTCAGCTACGCCATTTTGTTGAGGGGTAATTGGAGAAGAGAATTCATGACTAATACCCTCTGAGGTGCAGTACTTAAGAAAAGATGCATTTTCAAATTCCTTTTCGTGATCAGTTCTAATCCTACCAATTTTCACATTAAACCTTACACATAGCTTCTTTGCAATTTTTTTGAAAGCCTCAAACGTTTCAGATTTTTCTTTTAGAAACTCTACCCAAGTAAACCTAGAAAAATCATCAACAATTATGAGAACATACCTCTTACCACCAAGGCTCTCAACCTCAAGTGGTCCCATGAGATCCATGTGAAGCAATTCAAGACACGATGAAGTAGTGAGACTTTGTTGGACTGGATGTGGCACTCTAACCTGCTTTCCTTTTTGGCATGCCTCACACACTGGAATGATCTTGGTGTTGAGCTTAGGCATCCCCATCACAGCTTCTTCCTTGGCCAACCTGTCCATCATCTTGTAATTTACATGTCCAAGCTTTTGATGCCATAGTTCTGCATCACTAAATTGGGACAACTTGCAAAAAGCATCACTATGAATTTGGTAGCAATTATCTGAAGTTCTTTTCCCGGTGAGAATACACGATCCATTCTCCTCATAAACTTCACACTTTTCTCGGTTGAATTTAACGCTGAATCCTCCGTCGCACAATTGACTTATGCTGATCAAATTTGCAGTAAGTCCTTCTACTAGCAGCACATTTTCCAGTGTTACAACGCCAGGAACGTGGAGAGTTCCTTGGCCAACGATTTGACCATTTGCGCCTCCTCCATACTTCACTTTTCCACCTCTAAATCTGACAATGTTGGAAAGCAATTCTTCTGAGCCTGTCATATGCTTCGAGCATCCACTATCAAAATACCATGCTCCAGGGACAAGAGACTTCAGGGAGGTATGGATCATATTGCACTTGAAGCTGTTTTTCTTGACCCACACTTGTTTGTATCTGATGTTGGTATTGATGTTGGTAGCGCGGTTACCAACATTGGACTTGACAGTCACATTTTTTCTCTGAAAATGTCTTTTCTCGCCAATGTTCTTCCAGCAAAAGGGCCGAATGTGCCCTGGTTCTCCACAATGATGACACACGAAATGTCTCCTCCTCTTCTTGTGGCGTTTGGAAGATTTTCGTTCTTGACTCGACACTTACGTTGGCTGACTTGGCTTGAAACCTATTCCATGCTTAGAGGACTCTGGGAAGCTAACCTGCAAAATTTCATCAAGCTTCGCCTTACCTTTGTTTAGATTTGAAATGGTTCCTCGAACAGTGGTCAGCTCATTCTTCATTTTTTCAAGCTCAGTATCCTTCTTGGTGAGAGATGTTTCCAGCCGGATAATAATGTCAAGCTGATCCTCCTTTTCTTTGGTTAGCTCTTCTACTTCTTTTTCGAGCTCTTTGGCCTTGAGTACCTGTTTACTCCAACTGATAAACAATTTCTGGTGATCAACACTCAGCTGCTCGTATTCCTCATAATAATCATTGGTCTCAGCATTCAGGCACACGATGTTGTCTGCAAGCAAACCAACATGAACATCGTCGTCCCACACAATATGGGGAAATAAAGCTGGAACGGAATCAGTTGACTCAGAATCATTAACATCTTTGGTGAAATCCGTAGCGACCATGCTTTTCTTTCTAAGAGTGTTGGGACACTCGTTCTTAAAATGTCCCCAACCTTTGCATTCATGGCATTGAATCTCGTTGAGTGGTTTTATTGAACTGGAAATTGAATTTGTGGACTGAGATCATGGAAGAGTGCGTCCAATAAACTTTGGAGTGGATGTCTGTGTCCTGTTCCTTAGATTCGCGCTTCCAAAACTGTTCTTTTTCTTCAAGAAATTGTTGAAACGTTGAGTCACAAAGGCCAGTTCATCTTCTCCGAGAGTAGTTGTCTCCATCTTTTTAATAATTCCATTAAAATCGAAATCTTCGTCATCTTCATCATCGACTGCAATTGAATCGGAAGAAAAAGCAACATTCTTCTCTTTCGAGCTGGAGCTAACGTGTTCCATCTCATATTGCTTGAGATTTCCAACTAAGGTGTTGAAATCGATGTTATCAACATCTTTGGACTCTTCTATGGCCACCACCTTCATGCTATATTTCTTCGTAATGGATCTCAGCAATTTTCCTACAAGACGGGAATTAGTTATGGGCTCACCAAGTTCTCTGCACTCCTCAGTTATTTCTGCCAATCTTACAGAGTAGTCCAAGATTGACTCTTTCTCATCCATTCTCATAGCCTCGAAGGTAGATATGAGCATTCTTAATCTGGATTTCTTCACGCTTGCTGTTCCTTCACACACCCTTTGGAGTGCGTCCCATGCATCCTTTGCTGACTCGCAATTTTTGATGATTCGATAGTAGCTTGCATCTACATAACCACACAAGGCGTTGATGCATTTAGAGTTCCAATTTGCAGCAGTTGCTTCGTCAGCAGTCCAATCTTCCTCTTTCTTGGGAATTGTATCGCTCTCGCCATCCGTAACACGTGGCTTCTCCCATCCAACAAGGACGGTCTTCCAAACACGTTCATCCCTACTCTTCAAGTACCACCTCATTCTCTGTTTTCAGAGAGAGTAATTCTCACCATTAAGGACTAAAGGCCTCGGGTTGCCTTGAGCATCCATAGCACCTAAAAAATAAGGATCAATACTTAAAAGGTTAAGTAACCCGCTCTAGATGCCAATTGTTAAATTAGAAGGTCTATGGATATACGAATAATTCTCAGATTCACGATATTGTTAATCAATGTTACCAACATCAGTTAACAACATCGATCAGAGTAAATTTAAACTTATGCAGCGGAAATTAAAATACGAGAATACGATTAAACATTCAGTTCACAAGTAAAAGTACTTGTGAACTTGGGTGTACAAACCCGAAAACCATATTACTTTCTTTTTAAGTTCAATACAAAATATAAAGTAATATAGGAAAACTAAATATCAAGAAGCTTGATACTAAATACTTGTTGCCGGAATGGCAAGATCTTCTCCGTCGGTCACGCAACTTCAAAGATCTTGTTTATCACGATCGTTGGCTTCAAGTAATTTTCTTTTTCATGTTCTTCTTCTTTGCTTGTGCGTCTTGCGCCGTGCGTCGAGTCTTCAAGAATTCCGTGCGTCTTGATCTCTAAAAAACCGTGTCCAAGTATTAGGAGTTCTTGTGTATTAAATAGACAACCAAGAATCCTAAACTTGGTAAAATCCTAAAAATAAATCCTAAACACAATCTAGGAATAATTAAAGTCTTGTACATAAACTAGGAAACATAATATTGTCCTAAATCTAGTTTCCTAACTTATTTTGTGCCCAAGAAAGGCAAATAACAAAATAGGAATTATTGCCAAGAATAAATTCCTCAACACTCTGTTTACTATTTTGGTATGAGAACAGACATTTTCTTTTCATTTGTTTAATTCTACATGATTGTTTTTTTCAATAAGCAAATCATGATTTATTTTGAATCATTTTCAATCCGACTATTTGCTCAATATGATATTAACTTAAGAATCTCGGGTTTGTTTTAACGTGTGCAAACTGTGACCATTTGTAAATAAAAAATCATGTAGAATTCAATTGATCATTTGTAAATACTCTTCTGTGTTTTCTCAAATTTTATTTTGTGTGGATCATTGATTAGAATATCGACTTGGCCAACTGTGAATCACTAGAATTTAACGTGTACAGATTCTTTCATAAAAATCTATTGTTTTTTAAAATTTAATTTTGTTAAGAGTTATCAATAAATTTGATTGTTGCAAATATCAAATTTATTTGTCATGATTGATAACGGTGGAATTGATTTATTAAATAAATCAATAAACAAAATAGGTTTAATGTATGTGGATCCACTGCTTTCTTTTACTTTTCAATTTTAATATTTGAGTTCTTTGTTAGGTTCGATTTTTAAGGAAGTCGTTGTAGGATTTGAATGTGCCTCTGTAGGAGAAGGCCTTGGATGCTTAGAAATTTAAAAAATAAAAAATATGTTGTTTATGAATATTTTAATTGCAATTAGAAAACTAGAAGCCAAGGTATTTGAATTTCTATAGCACAAGTGTTTTTGTTTTCTTATTTGGATTGAACTTTTGCTCATAGATTTTGAATGAATTTGTATTTCTTTTACTTTGGACTTATCTGATTATAGATTGAGATTTGATTTCACCCATCTAAAGGGTCATTAGTTGAACATGTATGATATATTTGCAAGAAAATTTATCCCCATAATAACACTGTATTTTATTTGTTTTAAGTATAGTAATGTTTGTTTTGTTTTCATTCACCTTTCTTAGTTTTGGTGAAATCCAGCAGCAAGGAGGGTGATGATATTTGTTTCGAGCAAATGTTTTGTATTTGTATGGATAAAAATGTATTGACCGACGGTTTTCTTAATAGATTGTGGGCAACCATTTTTTCGGTCTTATTCTTACAAGATCTGGGAAGTTTCTAATATTTATTTTATTTTATTTTATCTTACGTTTGCTAATTTATATTTGGGAAGTTGTGTCATGGCATTTATATGACATTGTAACTTTGCCTTCGGGTTAAATTGATAATTATAATTTATTTGATTCCACCCCTATCGTGTAGTTTGCATCGGTCCTTCCGAGCAAAATTTTGACAGCTCTATAATTCATTCAAGTAATTTGACCTTTCTACATGTGTTTTTTATTTTATCTTTCCCCCTTTTTCTTTTCTAAATCTTTCGAATTACTAAATTCATGAATGAATTGTCCTATTTCGAAATTGCTAAATCAATAGTAGTTATATGAGGTTGTAACTTTGGGCTAAATTGATAATTATAATTTGTTTGATGCCAGCTTTTCCCGGTTAACATGAAAAATAAATAAATATAATATAATATAATATAATATAATAATAATAATAATAATAATAATAATAATAATAATAATAATAATAATAATAATAATAAGGTTCTTTGAAGTGGTAATTTATTAGATAATATATGACAGTTATACGCGATAATATATGGTAGTTATATGTGATGATATGTGAATTCAGAGTTTAGAGTTTATTTTTTTATTTTAGGGTTTAGTTTTACATTTTTAAGGTTTAATTTTTTATTTTAAAGTTTTATTTTTTATTTTCTTATTTAATTTTTCGTTTTATGGTTCCGGCAAAAATCTATTATTTTACCAATTATATGTGATGATATGTGTTAGTTAAATGTGATGATATGTGTCAGTTATATGTGATGATATATGAAAAAAATTTAAGGTTTAGAATTTAATATTCAATTTTGGGTTTTAATTTTCCATTTTAATTAGGGTTTAATTTTTCATTTTTAGGGTTTAGTTTTTTGTTTTAGGTTTATTTTTTTCATTTTAGGATTTTAGATTTTAGATTTAGAATTTCAATTATTTGTAATAATATGTATCAGTTATATGTGATGATATGTATAAGTTATATATGATAATATATGTTAGTTATATACGATAATAAACTAAATTATTGATGCACCTTACAAGGTGCGACCAAGTGCACGGTATAATGACTACTTTAAAGTATTATAATTCTGAATTTGGGTCGAATTAACCAACCAAAATCTTGTGTTTAACAATCACAATGGTTGAAAGCGTATTCCTCTAACAATATAACTAACATTAGGCAAAAATACATATGAGAAAGTTTTTTGATCTTATCAAGGTATGCCATTAACTTTCCTTGAAAATTGACAAGGTAGTTTTATTAAAATTTTGAAAATAAAAATTTAAATGGCCGTTAAATCTTACTGGTGTAGTCTAAGGATATGAAGTGTATGATAGGTCAAATTTAAATAATTTATTTTGAATTATTTGCATTTTTGGTCCACAGTTTTGTGATTTATTGGTTCATAATTGTATATATTTGTTGATGATATTATGAATATCTCCATATTTATATTGATATGTACATAATTATATGGATATATTGTTGTGATTTTTTTTTTAATTATTTAATATTATATCCTACTATTTGAGGATTCCATTACGTGTGGATAATAGCATCTCCAGTGCCCCACTTTTGAAGGCAAATAATTTTTAACACATGTCAGTTAAAGAATACAATGTTTATCCATGTAGATAAGTGTTGAATATAGGATGAATTTATATATTAACTAAAAATAAAGATTTCTTTAGACACACACACACATATTTTGCACTCCAAGATTGAAAAGTTATATATATGTCAATCTGCAACATATTATATAAGACTTAAGGTTTCAGAGGAGTTGAATATTAGTTATATTATGAAATTAATTTTATGTCGATGATTTTTAGTGAATTCTTTGTTCAAATAGGTTTTTTTTTTTTTTTTTTTTTTTGGCGTCATGTTTTTTAGAGGATGATAATTATTTTTTTATATATAATTTTTGTAATTAAAATAAATTTATTTTTCAAATCGGCTAATTTTTAGTGTGCATGTTTATTTTTTATTTTATGAGTCTATTGCATTACTTAGAGATATATTTGCAGTATTTCTAAACCTTAATTTGAATAACGTTTAAAGAAAGCCTCTGAGATTAAGAGACCGAAAATTCTGAAATATTACATATCTTATAATTATATCAAATATTTTTTCACTATATTAATAATTCACTTTCTAAAATTAATAATTATTTTTGATATACTTTTCATTTTTATACCTTTTTCTAATATGCCCACACCCGCGTAAAATGCGGGTATACAAACTAAGTAACTCATAAATAGTAATACGCATCTACCTTTTAAGTTTTCATTGCCAATTAGATGGTGGATTTTTTCACGGTCCATATTAATCTCACGGGTCGCAAAAGAAATTGGCAAACAAGCCGAAATTAATGCCCTCAGCGTCTTGATAACTAAGAAGAATTCTCAACACGTTTATCTGATTATATAAAAAAAGATGAAACGTTGTAGTGAAATATGGGTCTGCTTAAGTTAATTTTTAAGCTTAAACGTAAAGTATACTAAAAATTAGAATGTCAAATTATTATTTACCTAGGAAGGCGGTTGATAGTGGTTTCTCCACCAGCAAGTGGGCGGAGAGTGGTGGCGACCACCACTCGATAGGAATGATGGATTAGATTTGTGGGTTCCACAACCATCATACCAAACAAACACTCATGTGGAAAATTATGAGTTACGAGTGTGATTAGAATTCTTTTTCAATGCAACCAATTAGTGATGAAAATACAAATCAATGTGGACATTTTTTATTCTTTATAATTTTTAGTTTTATGTGCATGCAATAAATGTGAGATTAATACTGAGTAGTCTTTATTTAATGCTCTCAACGTTTGGTTGTAAAAAACTTTGACCATTTAAATTACTTTGCACAATTTATTTTGTAAATTATTTTTGTGTCAAACAATTATGTGTCTTTTACGATTTACCATCAAACAAGAATCTTGTTTTTTTTTTTTTTACATCTCATCTGATTTGTTGAGAGATTTTTTTTACTCAAAAATATTTCAAAATAAAATATTTTATTAGACTCAACACCCGAACAATATCGTACTTATCTCTTCCGTCACCAACCTGATATTATATTCTTCTCCGCCTTTCGCAGCCGAAGCTGGTGGCGGCGGCAGCGTGGCAGGTGAAGGCGTCACCATTTTTTCGGCTCTGTATACTGCAACAAGCTTATTTGTAGTCAAATATCGGGTTGTCTCTCAACAAGCGCTTCTTTATATTCAATTAAATGGACTATCAATGGTAAGGCCTCACGTAGGCTCGTGCAAAGCCTTGAAATTAAAATCTCTCTGGCTCTCCTCAACACCTCCTACCATGGAAATGTTGTAGACAATACACATCCACTTTGAACGGTCCGTGATATTCATATGTTAACTCCACAATGACAAATGGGAACACCTTAGTCACCATAAATGGACTATTCCATCGCGATCTAAACTTTTTAGGGAACCAACAAGCTTTAAAAGTATTCATTGAAGAAAATTGAACCACGTTCCCTGATTGAAGTTTCTCGTCATCTTAATCTCTTCATCATACCGACCCTTGGCTTTCTCCTTGAACCTCTTGCCCGACTCAATTGAAACCATGCCCCGTGAAGATTCATTAAAACATTCGACACAAAAACAAGCATCATCTCTAAAAATATAGTTAGATATCTTAAAAACTACGTGTTCATCCTCAGCTCTTAAAGTCTATAACCCATCATGCACATCAATAATTGCTCTAACTGTAGCTAAGAAACGACATCCTAAAATCACTTGGACCTCTATATTAGTTGGCATGTCGAGAATTAGAAAATCACTTGGAAATACGAATTTGTCTACCTTGACAAGTACATCTTCTATAATACCTCTAAGATGTTTGATTGTCCTATCAACTATTTGCAAACTCATCTTAGTGGGTTAGGCTAACCTAATCTCATACTCTTGAACAACTCATAAGGCATCAAATAGACACTAGTCCTTAAGTCCACTAGCACCCTATCAATAAATGAACTACCAAAATCACAAGGGATAGTAAAACTTCATGGATCTTGAAGCTTTTGTGGTATATTATTTTGTATAATGGCAGAGAACTCCTTGTTCAACTACACCATAGATAACTCCTCGATCTTTTTCTTATTTGAAAGGAGGTCCTTCAGAAACTTTGCATACTTGGCATCTACAAAAGAGCCTCAGCAAATATAATGTTAATATGTAATTGTTTATAAAAGTTCAAGAAATTTACCGAACTGGTCCACCTTCTTCTCATCATAGAGTCGACTTAGATGAGGAACTTTTAGATTGTACTCAGACATAACCTTCTTTGGCTCCTTTCGTGGGAGCTCCTTATTAGTGGTGGGTTTAGGAGCCACGAATTCCTTCCTTCTCAATGGTGGATCCTCCAACTGCCTAACACTTTCAAAGGTAATAGCATTAATGTATTCTTTTGGTTTTAGCTCGGTGTTACTAGGAAAACTCCCTTGTGTCTTTCGGAGACCATCTTCGCAATTTTCCCAATTGGACCTCCAAGTTACGAATAGAAGCCTCTTGATATCTCAAAGATGTTTTAGTGGAGGTGAAATGGGCTTCAGTCATTTGAACAAATATCATCATCAACTCCTCCAAATTGGGTGTTCGTGATTGCTTCTGTTGTTGTGGTTGAAAACTAGAGGGTTGGTCAGTTCTCGCCTGGTCTTGGTTGCTCCATGAGAAATTAGGGTGTCACCCTTGATCCGGGATTGTAAGTGTTACTATATGAATTATTACTCAATATTCAGCATTGGTTGCCCACAAAGTCTACTTGCTTAGAAGGTATTGAAATTGGGTAATCGTGATTCAAATGAGAACCTCCATAAGTTTCACAAAGAAGCACCTTCATATTTAGACTAGGCGCAACTAATACGTCAAGATTCATACCCAGTGCCTAGACTTGGGCTGCTAGAGTCACCATCGCATCCATATTATATTTGGATTGTTCGTCTTACTTTGAGTCGGCTGCCATTGATATCGATTCATTGCCATTTCTTCAATAATTCTTGAGCAGCCTCAGGAGTTTTATTATTGAGCACCCCTCCTCCTACAGCGTCAATCATCTATCGCGTTGTCGTCGTTTACCCATTATGAAAGGTTTAATCTTGCATTCAAAGGGGCAACGCGTGGTGTGGTACTTGCATAAAAGCTACTTGAAACGCTCCCATGTGTCATATAATGTCTCATTTCTTAGTCTCGCGGTCTTGACGGGCTGAAACTATTTATTAAGGAATTTCTCTGTCATCATCTTCTAAGTCATGATGGTTCTTCTCAGTAGAGTGCTCAACCACTGCTTTTCTCAATATGTCAAGGAGAAAGGAAATAGTCAAAGGCAGATGGCATCATCAAAGGCACCATTGTTCTTGAAAGTATCGCAAATCTCCGAAAAAATCACGATGTGCATATTGGGATCCTCATCTAGAAGCCTATTAAATTGGACTTTTTGTTGCACCATTTATATAATATTTGAGCAGATCTCAATATTATTGGCATTAATGCTCGGTCTCACAATACTCAACTCCGACCCATTGAGTGATGGTTTGACATAATTACACATGGTGAGTGGTGGTTTGACCATCACTATTTGCTACTCGTCTGTTACCTCTACCTTGTCCTCTGTTTCTCTTTTTGCTACTTTCTCAAGTGCACACTTTTGGGCTCTAGCAAACAAGTCTACATTAAGTTGTTATGTATACAAATATATTAATATAATCATGAATAGAATTATATTTTGGTATTTCGATGTGATAGAATATTCATGATGTTTAGATCTGTTTATAAGAAGGAGTAAAAGTTGGTCTAGATCATGATAGAATAATCTTTCAACCTGATGTAAGTAAGAATTCATCTCCAATTACAATGCCTAAACATAGTATCCCTTGTATTTATATGAAGATTATGTGCTACATTAATTGTCTTCAATGATTCAGAAAATCCATTAATTTGGGATCCAATTCGATATTTTCCTTGGTAGGTATAGGAAGGAATTGGAATGGAATAAGGTTGATTCATATAGAAGAAATTGTTCTCTCTATTGACAAATGGGATAGAGGAAGAGGAGAAATTTGAAGATTTCACAGTACTTTTTGATCCAAAAATGTGGATGATATATGAATATGTGTTTCATAAAGCATACAATTCACGAGCATTATCGTATTCAAATACGATTGAGGATTAATGTTACATGAGCACGTATGACATACGTATTCAGGGAATGATGTTTTATGGACCATACTGGTGCACCGAAGCATGTAGAACATGCTTATATGATATTTGAGTCAGTGCCCTGTGAGGCATACAGACTGACTCCATGAGACATGTGTAACATGCTTTATGATATTTGAGTTAGTGCCCTGCGAGACAGTCAAACGGGGCTACTTCAGGATGTCCCTCTGTGCCATAAGAGGCATACGGACTAACCCTTGATTATGGGTTCCTAGTTCCATGTGAAACATTCAGACGGGGCTACTTGAAAAGGTAATTCAGTACCATGTGAGACATTCGGACTTGGATATTATGATGAAAGATTACGATTATATGATAAGATCTTTTCGGTGCATAGTAGATAGGTCAAGGCCTAATAAAAGAAAACAAATTCAAAAGAAAAGATTCTAATCGACGTGACTTTCCATAATTACATTGAAATGACTTATGACACTCATCAAACATGAATAATTCCTACTTATTGAGCTTTAGCTCATTTTGTTATGCATTGGAGGTGAGCCTGTTGATAAATAATTTCTAGCTGGCTGGATTGTTGGAGTTCCTGCGAGTTTTGAGAATCATTGTACATGGATAACGACCTGTTAGGCTGAATATTGGATTTACTTTGCTTTTGAAGTTTATAAAATAGTTTTGAGTAACTCCGATATATATAAGTTATAATAAAAGTAGTTAAAATACTGTAAAACTTATAAATATGACTATAAGGCTGTATATATGAGTGAGCTTTAGTTTAATAAAGTGAATATAATATATCATTTTTAAAGAAAAATACTCAACATATTTAAGTTATTTTAAATTTCATTTAGTATATATATGTGAGAAGTGGTTGTGATAACTCGATTGACCACCAGTTGGCACATGTGCATCAACTATAGGAAGTTCACGCCATCACAAGGAAGGATAAATTCCCACTCCCATTCATCGATAGATTGCTCGATAAGTTACCCTGCCACCAATAGTATTACTTCCTCGATGTCCTTTCTGGCTATTATCAAGTGGCCATCGCTCTGGAGGATCAAAAGAAAACAACTTTCACATGCCTATTCAGGATGTTCGCCTTCTAGAGGATTTCTTTTGGCCTTTGTAATGTGCTAAAAACTTTCCAACAATGCATGATATCCATCTTCAAGGACATGATCGATGATTTCCTCGAAATCTTCATGTACGACTTCTCGGTATTTGATTCATCATTCACTTGTTGTTTAAATAATCTAGTTAAGATTCTTGAGTGTTGCATTACTAGTAACTTGACACTTAGTTGGAATAAGAGTCATTTCATGGTGAAAAGTGGTGTTTTTCATAGTCATGTGGTGTCAAGTAGGGTCTAGAAATCGACAAGGCAAAAGTTGATGTTAAAGTTTGCCTCCCCCTAAGAATGTTAAGGGCATTAGAAGTTTCTTAGGACATACAGGTTTTTATCAACATTTTATCAAAGATTTTTCAAAAATTAGTCGTCCATTGTTTCATCTGCTTAGTCTTGATATCCCTTTTTAGTGATAAATCGTGTTTGAGCAATTTTACTTTACTAAGACAAAAGCTTATTATGGCTCTGGTGGTCATTACCCCGAATTGGTCTTACCTTTTGAAATTATGTGTGATGCCTCAAATGATGCGGTGGTAGACATTTTGGGTTAATAGGTAGAAAATCTTCTTCGTGTCATATTTTATTCGAGTCTTGTGTTGAATGGGGCTCAAAGGAACTGTACCACCACCGAAGAAGAACTTCTAGCCGTATTTTTCTCTCTTGACGAATCTCCCTCGTATATTATTGGTTCAAAGTTCATAGTCCATATTGATCACGCGACTCTTCATCGCCTTTTCAATAAAAATCAAGTAAGTCACGTTTGATCTAATGGATTCTTTTATTTCAAGAACTTGATGTTGAAATCCGTGATAGGAGAGAGTGTGAAAACGTTGTTGTAACCACTTATCTCGATTGCTTGTAGATGATCCTTTACGTGAGCACGATTCTATTAATGATGTCTTTCCATACAAACTTGATTATGTTGTCTCCTTTAACCCCAACCCATGGTATGTTGATATAGTTAACTTTCTTGCGTGTGGCCAGTTGAGGGCTAATATATCCTTCTAAGAATGGAAGAGATTTCTTGTAACTTGTAGGCAATACTTTTTGGAGGACCCATGCCTTTTACGATCTGGGAAAGATGGAGTGATTCATAGGTGTGTTCTTAAAGCTGAAAAATGGAGCATCTTGTAATATTTCCATGATCATCAATGCGACGGTTTTGGTAGACAAAAGATGACTTTCAAAATTCTTTAATTGGGGTTTTATTGGCCAATGCTTTTCAAATATGCTCACTAATTTCGTAAGTCTTGTGATCGATATCAACGAACCAAGAACATTGGAAAGAGAGACAAGATGTCATTGACAAACAACCTCATGGTGGAGATTTTGACATTTAGGGTATCAACTTTATGGGGGGCCTTCCGTGTTTCCTTTAGTTACGAGTATATTTTAGTGGTCGTCGACTACGTTTCTTAATGAGTAGAGGTAATCCCCTCCAAGACGTGTGATGTAAATACTATACTCAAGTTCATTCGAGCACACTGTTGCCATGGCGTATCACCCTCAAACATCGGGGCAAGTCGAGATGAGCCACAAGCAAACAAGGTAATTCTTGAAAAGAATTTCCAACCGAAATGGAAATATTGGTCAACGAAGCTTAATGATTCTCTTTGCGCATATATAATGGCTTACAAGATGGATTTAAGGATGATCTTCTACCGAGTTCTATGGAAAGGCGTGCCATCTTCTGGTTGAGTTTGAGCACCGAGCTTATTGGGCTATATGAGCGGTGAACTATGAATTGAAGAAAGTCATTGATGAGCGAGGGTTACAAATTTAAGGGCTTGATGAGATTCTCATTCCCAAGAATCTCGAGGTTGGTATGCAAGTCTTGCTTTTTTAACTCTCGCCTCCACCTATTTCTCGAAAAGCCCAAATCTTGGTGTATTGGCCCCTTCTTGGTCGAAGAGGTGATGCCATATGGAACGGTTAATATAGAGAACATGAAGAATCAAGATCATTTCCAAATAAATAGCCATCGCATGAAACTGTACTTTTATGGATCAGTGCAAACTCACGTTGTTGAGATCGTCATTCTCAAAGACCTCCCAATTAGCTAACTGGCATGAGGTTGTTGAGCTATAGACATTAAACAAGCGCTTCTTGTAAGGCAGCCCAAGTTTTTAATATCCTATTACGATCTCTATTGAGATTTTGTATATTTGTCTTTATAAACACTTGTTTCTTCTTCTATTTTTCTTCAATTCATTCTTGATTTACGTGTAGGAATAATTGCCCGAAGCAATTTTGATGAATCGAATGCTTGCTCGAGAAATGGTGAGAAAAAGGAGAGAATGAAACTCATGGTGTGTAGGCATCTACCTGTGTCGATGGCCCGTCGATTGACGCTTCCTCTATGGGGATCTCTACAATGTCGATAGGCATCAATAACCTATCGACATTAATTAACAGGCACAACTTGGAGCACTCTCTCTCATCGATATCTTATCAATCAACACCTCATCGATGAGGATTTTCTGAGATATCGACGACCATTGACACACCCGTATGTACACCTACTATGGACTGTTGATGCCTCATTGACATGGAGCCACTATCAAGTTGATCCAGTTAGCCCTGGTCCTGTCCGTCCCGACCTGACCCATCTGCCCCGACCCTACTTAATTGCTGACACGGAAATTAAATGAGGAGTTTGGTTTGTCCTGAAATGATCCACTGACCTGACCCACATTTGGTGTCTTAAAACAAAAAACGAGGGGATATGAGCTCCCTCTCCTTATTCTACATTCATTATGCCCACAACCAAGAGAGAAAGAGAGGTATTTTTGGAATTCTGACTTTATGCAGACTCTCCATTTCTAGAAATCAGGTGCGTGATTTTGGCCATTCTTCAACAAGCTACATTCCATCACATCCAATCCATAGAAAAATGGCCAGAGTCCATTTTACCCAACTTCTTCGCATTTCTTTGGTACTTTTGGTCAAAATCGAGGTACTTCTCTTGGCACCCACCTTGTTAATCGGTTGATTAGGTTCCTTTTGGCTTGGTAGGATTATATTGTGGAATCGGTGGTTTAGATATACAAAAAAACAAAAACTATCCACTTTAATCTTATGGGTCACATGCACATTCATATAGTTTCCCATGACCTTTTTGCACATTTTGGCAAAGCTTTCATTTCCAAGTCCTTGACTTTTCATTCTCGCCTTCCAAAACACTCGATTTGCCTCTCTGACCCTCATATCCTTTAAACTAAAATATGTCTTCTTTGAAATAGGCAAGCAAAAGGACATTTCTTCCAAATACGAGTCCCTATTCCCCATTTAATCAAAAAATGAAAGGGACATTTACCGCTTGCACTTGAATTGGAACATCACGATTTCTCGAGCTTTCAACATGGGAGAAACTAAGAACCACTACAAGAAGCTCATGCTTGAGTTTTACACCACCATCGTCACTTTCACCGATGATTTATTAAAATGTCAATTTGGGAGCAATGTGGTCATGGTGGACATGAGCGTATCAGCTGAGTTGTTCGCTTTATGATTGTCCCTACGAACTGAGAGACAAGATGCATGATGAGACTACCTTTAGGAATAAGCTAATGGAGGGCAACTTAGGTCCTCTCGATTAGTTTCAAGTCCCAAGTAAAATCACGAGAGATGAGATATATTGCATATGGTGTATGGTCAACAACCAAAAGCTGCATCTTCTCCCTCTCATCCTAACCAAAATGACAAAGCTCACTAAGACTAAATCCGGTTCGAAGGTATATCTCCTTTCCTTTGGCCCGCACATCACTCAAATCGCTCGTCACTTTGGGTACGACCCCGATAAGTTGAAATTCAAGATGATTGAGCTCACTCACTTCTCGACGGGTCCACGTGTAAAGATTCTCTTGGCCCACTTGATTAACATGAATTTGTCTTGATTTTTGTTAGTATTTTAGTTAGTTTTTGTTATTAATTTCGGTGTAAGTTGGACAGATTAAGCATATTTTTGTATTTTTGTATCTCCAACTTATTTTACCATATTTTGATCATAATTATTGGATCTTGTGTTTATTTCAGATATTTTGAGGTATTTTAGTCTGAATATAGTCGAGTGTGGTCTTACGAGTGGAGTTTTAACGAAATCGGGCCTCGATTTGATGTGTTATTGCTGACACTGGGTCTGTTATCCACACTGGGTTACTTAGTGTTGGCTGCCTCAATCGACTGCTTGACAGAGAGGGTTAGCGGTAATCTTAGCGGTTACCCTAACCGCTAACGCTACGGTTAAGTGCCCAGAATCCTATTTTTGGAAGGAAACTTCTTCTCCAAGTCTTGGAAACTTATATATACCTTTCCATACTTCTTTAAAGCCATGTTGGACGTTTATTTGGGTACTCCTAGGGTTTGACAAGCCCTAGGTTTGCTTCAATTTCTTTTCATACTTTTTCTTAATTCTTAGTTTTAAATTTCTGGTTTTTAGATTAAGTAGAATAGTTCTTAGATAGTTTAGATGTTAGAACATAGATTAAACTTAGTTCGTGGATTTTCTCGATTGGACGATGTTACTTTTCTCCGGTAATTAGTAAGTTTTCAATTTGCTTTGCTTCATTAGTTTACTTGATCTTATTAGAATAATTGCCAATCAACCACCCTTCCCCCCCATTGGTGTATTATCATGATGAATCGTGTTCTTGATTGTGTTGGATTTGTGATTTTGAAATTGTTGATGATTGTTGGCTAGATCTTACGGGTCTAGTGCCTAGAATCATTTAGAACCATCAATTGGGTTTTTTGGGTACTAAATATAAAAGTTGGGATTGACAACCCTAGCTCGTAGGTAAGGTGTTTGATGAAATACCCAAGTGGTCGTGGAGATGATTCTAGAGCACTAGACCTGTTTTCTCAAATCTTTTCAAAATCTTGATTTCTTAGTTCTTCGTTTAAATCAACATATTGATTCTAAGTGTTTAGGTTAGGATTTTCTTTGTTATTTTCTTACTTTTGAAAACAAACACAAAAGGAACTTCCGATTAGTTTTTCTCGAGAGATTCGACTTGGTTCAACTTGTAAACCTATAAGCAAACTCGTACTCTTGCGAGCGAGCTTTCAAGCTTTGACAAAGTTATTGATAAAAATAGGTGCGGAAAGTTCAAGTCTCTCAAACCACCATGAGTGGTGAACCATTGGACTCTCATATCAAATCAATTCAGCTCGAGGATGTCCCAAGCACCAATTCAGACCCGAATCTAGGATGGGGTTGATTCTTTGAGGAGAATCGGGTGTCCAAATAAAGATGTTTGAGAGTCTTAATGTAATCAATGAGAAGATAGACAAAAACCACAAAATTACTTGTCAAAGCCTCTAAAAGATTAAAGATTGCCTCCTCCTAATCTAGGGTCGCTTGAACCCCTCGACCTCTTGTCATGCAGACGATTCCAATCCAGAAATGGATGTTGATGGAAATCTTACCGAATAACATCATTTATTAATTAAAAAAAACACCAAAACAAACTAGAAACACACAAAAAAAATTTATTTTGTACATTTTGATGTTTTCCACTTATGTTCGAGTCTTATTGTCTTTTATGTTCATTTTCCCCCACTTACCCCTTTTGTAGGTTTCTCTCGACTCGACCACCCGTTGGACATCACTTCACACTCAACTCGTTATCTCACGGTTATAGGGGCATATCTCTTTCCTTCATGTTTACATTATTTCGTCTCATTGGGTGTGCAATGTGGACATTGCCCTGTTTAGGGGGTGTTCTTGTTTAAGATTTTCTTATGCTTGCGTGCTAGTGATTATGATTGCATCTTAGTGTGTTGACATTGCTTGTAAACTTGTGGAAGTGACATGATTTTGTTATTTATGATAGGTTGTTTAGACTTTCGTTTGACGCTAGTATAATTGAGGTCATGAAGGGTGGAATCTTAAGTAAGTACATTAGCCTTGTGCTATGCATGCAATTTTTCACGAAGGTCAAATACTTTTTACTAATCTTGTTTTAGTTTCCCTCTATAGGATGAAATTGTAAATCTTCTTTAATACTTTGGAGATGTTACTCGCACATAATCAAGAAAATCTTAAGTTGCAATTAGGAACAAGTATATGAGTCAATAAAATTGTCGATTTTGTAGTCTGCGGTGTAAGTGTTCTTTCAATAAATTACCTCATCAATGGTACTAAAAAGGTGAAAAAGGTATTCAAAAAGATGACTGACCAATTATTTGTAAGAAAATACTTGAAGTGTTAACCTTGTACACATTTTTCTAGTTTTAGATATTTTGTATGAAGGCAACTCGTCGTAATAGTCATCCAAAAGAGAGTCTAAATGTCTTATCTCAAGATTTCTTAGACGTCCTTTATTTTGGATTTCAAGTAACGAGATGTATTACTTCTCTATTCATATGTGTGCATGAGTCGTAGATCCATTCGGGGAGGTTAGATTTTATTGAACATTTCTAGGCTTTACTTGTGGACAAATAAAAAGCTAAGTATGGGGAAGTTGATTTGCACATATTTGTGTGTGTGTTTTATATTTGTGGTTTTAGGTATTTTAGTTGGTTTGAGTCGTAGTTTGTGTTATTTTCTCAATTTTACATTTCGAAGATTGAGTCTTCTTTTTATTATTTTTTTTGTTTTTCTCGTATAATTATGGGGACTTATGTTATTTTGTTTCTCTGGACATAGTTTAGTCGAAGCGGGCCCACGCACGTACATGAAGATCATAACCGGCTCACCTTACAAGACACAACCCGAACCAAGGTTAAAATATGAGTCAAGCACGAACAACTCGATGATGAGTGCCGACGGATCTCTTGGTGCAATAATCGAGAAGAAACAATGCCATCGAGAAGAAACAGTGCCAAGCCAAGTCACCGCAAAACCTCTTGTTATCGTTGATCGACCAAGCATTGACGCCCATTGACGCACGCCTTTCCGCCCGCACCACCCCTAAGTATCAATTGACAGGTCGAGAGTCTCCTGCCACCATTGAAAGGCACCCAATCGATGGCCGAGACACCGTCGATCGACACCCTTCGATGCCGATCGACCCAAGGCCATTTTGGTCATTTTGACATTTTACCTCTATCTTCACTTATATGTAATCTCACACTCTCCCATATCTTGGAGGCACTTTTCATACACATCTTATCCATTATTCACCTCACAAAAACCCTAACCAACCTTTATTTTCTTTTCCTTCTTTCTTCTTCAAGTTACAAGCCCTACGTTTTCCATCTTCCGCATCTTTCTTTAATTTCAAGAACTATTAGAATATTTGTGATAATCTTGAGACTATGGTTTGAAGACTTGAAGTTATTAGTGTAATCTTTTTCTTGACTTTGGATAATCCTTTCTTGTGGGTAATTAGCTCTAGTTTCCTCTCCTTTATTTGTTTCCTTGTAGAACTCATGAATGGTTTAAAATCTTGATTTTCATGTATAACTTGTTTGAATATTGATGTTCTTTGTGTTTTCTTAGTGAATACTCATTTTCTCTTCATTACTTATTTTTAGTCATTCATAATGTTTATTTCCTCTTTTGGCAAAGTTTGATAAAGGTGATATTGATATTTTCATGGGTTTAGTCAATTTTGTGCATTAGTTGAATTTGTAGTGTAGGTTTCTTTTTAGATTTGTGGATGAATGATAGTGTATCCTTTGACTTATTAAGTAGTTTGAATGGACTTTCCCTCTATTGCTTTTGTTAAATTATTGTGCTCTTATTTATGAAGATTCATGATTTTACTAGCATACTTTTTATGTTCTTAATTTCTAACTTTCAAGACTTAGTTGTAATTTCATTTTTCCTAGCATGTTAAAACTAAAAACCAACTATAATTGATCATGTGTATATTGTAATTGTGTAAAATAAATCTCTTATTTTCGATTGTCATTCCTCGTGAGATTCAACTCAAGTCAAATTTGTCACTTGCAATTACTATGTTCTCTTGCGGATGAGTTATAAAATATAAGTGCAAAAAGTTTGATTTAAATACATTGTATACCAAACAACTAGGTTCTTAGTGATTCAATTACTTGATCCTTTTCAATACATACCTGTTTCGACAACTTTTATTCATTGTCTAAGAGTGTGAGTTTGGAGTATGATCTGTCTAACTCGGCTTCTTGATTTCCTGCCTCCAGATGGTAGGTTGACAGTGTATCATTCAGTTTGAAGCTTTCCTAACCATAAGGTCCGAACTTCACCATGTAAGTATATCAATTAAGTTGTTATGTTGTTATGATTGAAGCTTAATCACCTTTAATGTTTTGGTCCAAGTTCGTAGATCTTTGACAATCTTTCTTACCTGAATGTACTTCTCGATGGAGAGTTTATATATGCTCAGATCTTCTTCACTAGGACATATAACTTCATCATCAGAAACCCTAACTTGGGTAATACATCTATAATATATATATTATTAAGATGACTCATGCCTAATTCTAATCCTAAGTTAAAATAATCTCACTACCTTTGTGCTATTATTTTTTATCAGATTTATAAATTATTGACTTGATCAATTGAGGGCCTACGTCAGATCTATCCAACTTAGATTTTAGTGTAGGTTAATTCGATTCGAGAAGGCAGTTAAAGGTGGCTCAGGTGGCTCGATCTTAATTCTTGGTGGCCTAATCTTTTGGTCTAATCAATACAATAAATCTTAAACCTAAAGATTGTCATAACAAAATAGATAGTGCTTTCATTTTATTTTTCTGTATTCTTGTTATTGCTTGTGTCTAAGGAATTATATGATTTTTATTTATATTTTTTTTTAAGATTTCAATTTTCAACGGCTAACTTGAAATTATGGTTCTTTAAGGGAGAAGAAACAAACAAAAAAAATGCATAAATATATTATAACCTAGCTCACGGACAAAGCATAAATGAGTTCAAGCGTCAAGCCACCTTGCCAAATAACCTATTAGATAAACACTAGTAATTTACTTAATATAACAATTATGTATATCTATTGAAAAAAACTTGAAGGTTGGGTCCCTTGCCAGTGGGGCCCTGTGCAGCTGCGCCGCCTTAACCACCTTAGGGACGGTGGTGCTGCTTCCGTAACAAGTTTTCATCAAAGAAATGTGTAAGCTAGTTCGAGCCGCATATCATCAATTATACTAGCGTTTCCAATTACGTGTCCGCAATTAGAAGATCATTACCCGTGAGATTTAAAACTAAATTTATATTCTCAAATAAAACAAGGGAAAAGTTTGTGTTGTGCCAGATTGATAGGTCATAACCATCAGACTATCTTACTCACTTTATGATGTATTGATTTGTGTACTCGAAAATATTAATTTTTACGTAAATCTCTAACCTATGCTATGATGTATTGGATTTATATTATAATGCATTCATTTTTATATTATGATGTATTCATATAAACTTTTACTTGATGTATGATTCATAAATAAGGCCTGATAAAGATGTTACCCATAAAATAAAATTTATTAACTCAAGTGTTCGCTACGATGACAAGATGAGAAAATAAATAAGTGGATGAAGATGCTAATAAGATTCCAATTAAATATCCTTGAGTTGTATTTTGATATGTCCAACCCTTCATCTTCTTTTGATTTAATATTAAATGAAAAAGAAAATCTTAATCATTTTAATAAATAAATAAAATGAAAATATAAGGTTTATTTATCCTTAGAATATAGTGATAAATTTTAAGAGAACCAAGTGTGTTGGACATAAAATGATATTTCTCTTTAAATAAGATATATATCAACAATACATATTTAAAGAAATATGATAAGAATAATGGAAGGATTAGATGTTATTGTCAATGGACATTGCAGTCGTAGCCAGGAATTATGACGAATCTTAGGTTGTGAGAACAACGAGCTAAAGTATCGTTCTCAATAAGGGGCATAGTCAGCACGTCAATTTACCCTCAGCCGATTGCAAAATAAATTTTTTCCTAGCTCCAATTTATTTTTCCCTAGCAAAACGCATTTTTTTATTTTATTTTTCTTTAAACTTAGTGCTTCCAAAACTCCACCCTTGCTCCCGATTTATAAGAATATTTAGAAGATCTCGATTGAACTTTTCAGTTTCTTTGTAATCTATTTTTCACATCCATTCATCCTAGTTCATTGACAAAAATGGTTGGGAGGGGTGTATGGAAGTAAGCACCCGACAAAGAGTTTGGAAAGGTTTTTTCTGGAACTCTGATTTGGTTTGGAGGAGTGCTTTTTAAGGTTTAGAGTTGATACTAGTAAAAAAAAAACAATGTATTTTTTTATTTAAAGTGTATATTAATACTTTTATAGTAAAAAAGTGCTAATATTAAAAAATATTAATATAATAATTATAAATTAACACTTTTAGGGTCAAAAAAAATCAGAAAATGATTACGACACCGTGAAGGTACTATGTCCTCCACCCGCTTCATTTGGATTTATCAATATGCCAATTTTTATAACTGAATTCTGATTGAATGGTTCTAATCAGATGAAGGATGGTGTCGTGAAGGAAGACACCGTAGAAATTCCCCCAAAGTGATAGTATTAAAAGAAAATATTAGTAAAATAAGCTAATGCACAAAAAGTTTTGTAATACCTTGAAAATTTGGAATGACGTCTACAATTTTATACAATAACTACATTTTAAAATTTTAATAATCATATTAAACTCTTCAAACAACTCTTATAATCCTTTCCAAAATCCCCTGTTGTGCGGCTGGTCGTCCGGTGCCCGCTATAATGATCGTTACGAAATTGTCGCTTAGGTCAAACGATTCTTGGTTAGTCGGCCTGGACAGCAAGCACGAAGCTACTGTCCGTAATTAAGGAGCAGCTACACGAAACAGGCCTGTACGCTGCACGACAATCCAAAGTTGCAAGCCCGACCTCTGAAGCCTGTGGTCCTTTAGTTTCAGCGTCGAAATTTTGCCACCGGACGACTTTTAACACATAGTTTTCGACGAGGCTTTTTCCGGCGGAGAACCTGCACAAGAGCGAATAGGGCAGAGGCAAGTTATTTTACAATAATGAATAATCGACAAAAACCAATAATAAAGGGAACGATACCGCCTTGACCGTTGACTCTCCGGAGATTGGAAACGTCATCCTCAATAGCACGGATTGGCAGCCCCGGAATGGGATCAACAAGGAACCGGCTCAGATATCTCTTCGTCGGTCATATTTTGGCATCAGACCGAAGACCTTGGCAGTTGAGAATACGGGACGGTGCTCAAACCTCCGCCACCGGTAGCAACCCCCTAAAAACCCAAACAAACCACCGCAGCACCCCTCGGATGTTAAATCGAGAAAGACGGACCTTCACCAACCCTAAACACTCGTGTGCCCACAGAAGAAATAGTTCAAAGTTCGCCCCTCTGGAAACTCACAAGAGAACTCTTTTAAAACGGGTTGGAAAACAGAGAGAGCAAGAGAGTCGCAACTAATCTCCATCGCAGTCGGGAGAGCAAGGATGGAGAGGGAGGCGGATTAGCTTTGCCTTGTTTGGTCTAAGTGTCACGGGATGCCGGTTAAAGATCCAGGATTACGTGAGATAAGACTGGATACAGCATCCCGGACACGTCGGTGCGGGCCGTCGGCACATGTTGTCGGCTGGTCTCGGAGGACACGGGGCGCGGGCGTGCGGCATGGGCTGCTAGGCACGCCCAAAGGTTGGAACAGCGGGCGACGGAGAGTATCGTCCCGCCTTTACAGCATCGTCGACCTGAGAGCAGAGACCCTTGACGAAGTGGGTTTGCCGAACTGTTTTAACAGCACGTTCCTTAGGACGTGAGGCAACTCTCCACCAAGTTTGGTGTCATTCCGAGTCCATTTGGACAGTCGGAAAAATAGGCGACGATGGGTGCCGTCCTGCACGCGGGCAGGGCGGAGTTCGTGTGATCAGGGGGCCTTACACTTTGAGATTGGTGAAGCTATTCGGATGGGGACTTGCTGGGAGTGTTAGGTTGGTCTCCACCAAGTTTCACGGCTAGAAGTTTCCGTTTGAGTTGCTAACACTATGTACGTTCGAGGTGTGGCGGTGCGGTGGCATTGTCGTGATTTATGTATCTTGCAAGGACGATTCCCCTCTCACCGTTTATCGGATGGGGATGAGACTTTGTGGATATCTTAAGGTTAGTGTAAGATACTCTACGGTTCAAACGGTTATGGATTCCGAGCTCGGATGTGGGAGTTATGCCTTGGTTGCATTCCCACAAAGTGGATGTCTAGTCATGGTACGTTGCCTTTTTTTTGTAAGGCCTATTATATGGGGGACATGCATCCGGTGAGCTACTACCGGTCTTCCTCATGCTGCGGACATCAAGTGAGCATCTCCTTGGGGGCATCTGGGGCACCCAAGGGCCGGCTTTAGGCACCTCAAAAGAGTGTCTAGAGTCCTCGTTCGGGTCGGGAACCGAGCGAGCGGCGTTGGGCGGGAAAGCCAACGTTGGGCGCCCAAAAGGGCTGAGAGGCTGMTGTACGTRCAGATACTATGCCCCGCAMGCTAGTGTATCGAAAGGGACACCTCTRGGTCGATTGAGCGATCGAGGCAAAATACCGAATAGCCTCGTGAGCTGACTCGTAAGCATCGGCTATGGGTTCCAGTCATGCTGCGGGGGTCTGTTGGTCYGTAATGCGGCTGTTGGGCAACACRGCATAGTGGGAAGCTTTGGCATGATGTCGGTCGGTCGGAAATGAATGTTCCACGTACGTCGTGGGGCAATAAGGTGGGAAAGTTGGCATAGTACTTGGCCAAGGACTTAAGGATAGCCCTACTCGGGCGAGACACGAACACGAAAGGGCACCAGGCCGGGTATTGCACCCAGGGTGACTCAAGGGAGTATCGAGCACGAGGATTACGTTGTGGGCTTGCGGGAAACCCGCTGTGCCTACTCGGGCAAGGTTGCGAGCATGGGCTCTGTTACGGGTATTGCACCCGGACGTCCTGAGGGAGTGCCGAGCACACGAGAATACGGTGGGGGCAAACAAAAGACCCTCAATGTTGAGCAGGGGGCGAGTAATGCTCCTGTGCATCGCGAGACGGAAGTCAATGACCCGATCTTTGGCTCGTAGGAGAAGCGAGCTTCGGGAAGCTTAAAACTCGAGATTGGCACGAAGGCCAGACGTAGATGTCGGGGATCTACTAGGCCGCACGGGCAAAAGAATATCCGCTGCATACTCAAGAGTGCCGCCCGTGACAGCTGGTATCAGAGCCTGAATTGTACGAATCTCGGATAATTCAGGCCGCAGGAGGAGTAATCGCGCGCATGGTAAATGTTTCCTTCTGGAACCCGATACTGGTAATTTTCATGAGACGCTTTTGGAGAGCTTGTTGCACATGGCCTTGGATGGCTCAACAGGATAGACGTGGGATGTTCGAGTGAGAATTTGTTGGCTTTGGAAGTGTATCTTGACGGTCGTAAAGAGGCATGCCAACGAGTCAGGCTGCGATTAGTGCCAAATTCGTTTGGAACATCGTGCTGCAGAGTACCGCACGTTAAGAGGTGATTAGGGCATTGTGGCCCAACAAGTCGGATCATAAGGAGAGCTGATTGGAATCCGTCCAATTCAGGCTCTGATAATGGTATGAATTTTTCGCGGGAGCGTATGGATTTTTTGTGAGAGCTGAGCTTATGGGAGTGCCGCCCGAGTGCACAAAGGCGTAGCATTTCCCGAGATGTCCGTGAGGGACGATGGAAGTTGTGGAGCTGGTCTCCGGATTGAGTGGGGGAGACCAGCCAACTTGGCGGATCCGATGGACGATCCTCTGATGCCAAGTGAGCGTTCACCCAGTGTTGACGAACAATTTTGAATCCTCGTGCTGATCGGGGCCGGAGTTTGAGAGTCGGGGCAAGGCGTCAGATGGGATGGTCGGTTGCCTTTGATAAGGAAGTAGGTGATATTATGGGATGTCGATCGAAAACTTGATGAGGGTAGCCGGATCTGAGAATGGTGAGTAGCCGGGTGTGCTCGAAGGAGCGTAGTAAGGCAATATTTATGGGATGTTGTCGGAAAAGCCTTGGAGAGTGCGGGCCGTGCTTGAGGTGTGCTCGTGCGGAGTACACGGTTGCGCGTTGCAACAAAGGTCTACGGACCAGGTTCGAAGTGCGTCGTCCGGCTTGGTCCAGAGTACCCGCCGAGATCGACTGGTGTTTGCCGGGACGGCAACACTTTGAGTGGGGGAGGGTGCGTTGCACGCCTTCAAGCTCTGTTCCATTTGGTGAGGCCAGAGAGCCAAGACCCATCGGTGAGGCCAGAGTGCCAAGATCCAACCAAGAGCGGTGAGGTCTACGGACCAATATCCACAAGCGAGGTGAGGCCGTTGGGCCAATATCCAAACAAGAGCGGTGAGGTCTACGGACCAATATCCAAACCAGCGAGGTGAGGCCGTGGGGCCAATATCCAAACAAGAGCGGTGAGGCCTTAGTGTCAATATCCACCAAGTGAGGCAGTTTTGCAAGGAGATGGTTGTGAGCAAGGCCTAAGGGCCAAAGCAGGGGATCCCATCGGGGGACCATTGGCGATGGTTTACTCTTTACGGGGCCATGTCTCGAAAGCACCTTCGGGTGGGAGTGTGACACACGGCCGGTGCGATGGATGTTGGCAAGAAGTTGGTGTGGTTGAGCGGATCAGCCGCAATTTTTCGCGTGGAAGTGGTGTGTGCGTCGGGCACACGATGGACCGAAGTGGTAGATTTTCGTGCGTGGGGCACGTTGAGGGCTCTAGGTAGCCAGGAGTTTCGACCGTGACGTACCGTTTTAACTTGGATTTCAGTCGCGCATGCACAAATCTGCCTAGTGCGTGCGTTGACGAGGACGTCAGCGGATCGAGTGGGGGAGGACTGTCACGGGATGCCGGTTAAAGATCCAGGATTACGTGAGATAAGACTGTATATGGCATCCCGGACATGTCGGTGTGGGCCGTCGTCACATGTTGTCGACTGGTCTCGGAGGACACGGGGCGCGGGCGTGCGGCATGGGCTGCTAGGCACGCCCAAATGTTGGAACAGTGGGCGACGGGGAGCGTCGTCCTGCCTTTATAGTATCGTCGACCTGAGAGCAGAGACCCTTGACGAAGTGGGTTTGCCGAACTGTTTTAACAGCGCGTTCCTTAGGACGTGAGGCAACTCTCCACCAAGTTTGGTGTCGTTCCGAGTCCATTTGGACAGTCGGAAAAATAGGCGACGATGGCTGCCGTCCTGCACGCGGGCAGGGCGAAGTTCGTGTGATCAGAGGGCCTTACACTTTGAGATTGGTGAAACTGTTCGGATGGGAACTTTCTGGGAGTGTTAGGTTGGTCTCCACCAAGTTTCACGGCTATACGGTTCCGTTTGAGTTGCTAACACTATGTACGTTCAAGGTGTGGCAGTGCAATGGCATTGTCGTGATTTATGTATCTTGCAAGGACGATTCCCCTCTCACCGTTTATCGGATGGGAATGAAACTTTGTGGAGATATTAAGGTTGGTGTAAGATACTCTACGGTTCAAACGGTTATGGATTCCGAGTTCGGATGTAGGAGTTATGCCTTGGTTGCATTCCCACAAAGTGGATGTCTAGTCATGGTATGCTGCTTTTTTTTGTAAGGCCTATTATAGGGGGGACATGCATCCGGTGAGCTACTACCGGTCTTCCTCATGCTGCGGGCATCAAGTGAGCATCTCCTTGGGGGAATCTGGGGCACCCAAGGGCCGGCTTTAGGCACCTCAAAAGAGTGTCTAGAGTCCTCGTTCGGGTCGGGAACCGAGCGAGCGGCGTTGGGCGGGAAAAACTGAAGATTTGGTCTAATTACACGAAAAACCCACACAGGTTTCTGATGATGAATTTATGTGAAATATCTTACAGTTATAGTTGGAGGGGGCATTATACCAATTGTGTAGTTCAATGTTATGGGATTACAGAGTTGTAATTTTGTTTGTGAATTAATTATCTGTGGAATGAAATGTAATTAAACGACTTCAGAACTTCAATTTTTTTAATATATAATTTTTTAGATTCAATCTTGCGTTTCTTCTAGTTTCTGGACAATAAACATAACGAGTGCTGCAGATGGATATTCGAATGATCTTTTTTAGGCTCAACTCCAAAAAAGAGAAACTGAAGTTCAAGTTAGTTACTAAAACATTGGAAATTATAAAAAACCATAGAGGGGATGTTATAATGTGGCCCAAAACGATTTCAGATTGGCCCATTATACTAATCCGTTGGGCTCATTTAACTCAGCCCACCACCATCTTGGAAAGTACCCTGGGGAGAACCCAGCCGGGTCGGGTTACCACCGCGGATCCTTCTTGAGCCTGATCTTGACCGTCCAACTCGAGGACTTTGATCTGGGACCTCCCATTCTCGACTACTTAAGGCTACCCCTCCTAACCATAATACACTAATTTGTTTGGACTAGGTTTCGTTGGAATTTTGAATCTTGGTATTCAAAATCTTGAGTATTTAGAATTATGTAAATAGCAAGAATCCGTATTTGTTATAGGATTCATAATCCTTTACTTTTTACTGTAGATGTCAAATCATGTCTGGAAAGTGGATGATAATATATTTTTATATTGTATTTGATGACAAATCATGTCTGAAAAGTGGATGATAATGTATTATTATATTATATTTAGTAATATTTAATTTTTTAAATATAATGATAATGTAATAAAAGAGATGAGTGTGGGGTTAGGT
>BMAC01000884.1:287898-307112 GCA_014905375.1 Phtheirospermum japonicum | reverse complement strand
GGGTGTTCTTGTTTATATCGCCGGGAAGAAGTAAGCAAAATAATAATTTTAAAATTTTAATCATCGTTATTATTAAATTATAATTGAGCCACAAGTACAATTACAGGCTACATAGCAAACAGACCAAGCTGACCACCGTACTTAGAGAGATTATGGAGAAGGATCTCCATCCCGCCGGGTGGTGCTATAAGGCAGTCCCTAAGGACACTCGTGATTTCTGGTGGGATATGTTTCAGTTAATTATTATTTTATGTTCAAATTTATTAATCTTTACTATAACTTGAGAATTATGTATATCAATTGAATTGTAATTATTATTTTATTTTGTAGGAAATTTGTTATCGGGACACGGACGAGTATACTGTAGAGGACATAGAGAAAGCATTTAAGGTAAGGATGTCGGAAAAGTATGGGAAGCAGATGAACGAGTATAAGCAGTATCATGATTCTCATGGTGGTCAGCTACCGAGATGCGTTATCGAGGAGGTTTGGAGGTAAATGATTCTGCTATATAATTTCTTATTAAATTAGAATTTTTTTTATTTATTACAGATAATTTATATTATTTTATATATCATGTATTTCAACTAGGGTTTGGAAGGTTGAGTGGGATAAGCCCGAGAACAAGAAGAAATTCGACCAGTGCAGCCGGAACAAGAGGAGCGAGTCTGCTAGTCCGGGTACTGGGATGTCGAACCATGGGGGTCTAGATCTGGGTCGATTATGCTCTGGATATTGTAAGTAATTTCAAAATATAATATATTATTTATTTACTTGTTTTTAATGTTAATAATTTGAAATTTTTATTTGGATACAAGAGTGGGAGACGGGTGCGCCGGCCAATACGTACCAGATTTTTGTACGTACAGACAAGAAGGACGACGGTACGTGGATCGATGCGAAATCCACTAATACTAATATGAGTCTCTTTCTTATTTTTAACTTGTTCTTTAGTTTTAATGTAGAAATTACTTACGAGTTATATTTCAGAAGGAGTACGAGCGACATCTGGAGGAGGTACGTGCGTCTTCCCAGGATCTGAATAGCGAGGTTGACCTTTATCGGGTTTTTTTCGACGTCGTCGGGTAGAGCAAGAATCGGCACTACGACACCGGCTCGATCGGAAAGGTGGTGGCTGCTCCGAAGGATTTTTTCGGATGCAGCTCTTATTCCTCCTCCTCCCAGCATGATAGGACGAGACAGCTCGAGGCGCAGAGGGAGGAGTTAGAGACCACGAGACGAGTTCAGGAGGGGATGGATCAGCGATACTCCGAGTCTGAGCGACTACGTGAGGAGCAGCGCCAGCGGCAGAAGGTATTTCAGGCGCAGATGAACGCCCGGATGGCCGAGCTGTATGCTCGTTTCCAGCAGTACCTCCCGCCGCAGCCTCCCCCGTCATAGGACAATTTTATATTTTTATAAACTTTGTTACTAAACATTTTTATCGAACAAATGTAATAATTGTAAATTTTTAAAACTTTTTATAATAATTGATTTATTTATTTTTCTGTTCATTAATGATTCTTTTTTTTTTAATTTTCTTGGGTATTTTAATAAATAAACAGGAATTAAAACTAATATTTAAAAATATTTTTTTAAAGGAAAAACCGAGGGAAAATCCCCTCGGAAAAATCGAGGTCACGAATCCCTCGGAAATTCCTTCATTTTAAAAAATATTATTTTTTTAATATTTTCCAAAAAAATCGAGGGGAATCTTCCGACAAGGTTTTTCCCCTCGATTTTTTCGATGCTTAAATATCCCTTGGTTTTTACAAGTGGACGGTTCCCTCGGTTTTTCCGAGGGAAATTTTCCCCTCGATGTTTCCGAGGGCATGTATTACCGGCACGGGAGAATTTATCGAGGGGAGGAACCTTCGGTAATCCCCTCTGTAAAAATTTTCGAAGGAAATTTGCCCTCGTAAAGTTTTACCGAGGAGGACTTTACTGAGAGAATTTTTCCCTCGGTTTCTCCCTCAGTAAATTGATTATCGAGGGATTTTAGCTTATTATTTTTCCCTCGGTGAAACACTATTTTTTTGTAGTGTTTGTGTAAGAAATTGATGTAAATTTGTAGGTCTATAGTTAATGAAAATAAGTATCAGTAAATGATATTGTTTTCGGTGTTACAATCACCGAAACTAACATCAACCAGAGTTTAACAAAAATAAGCAGCGAATATATAAAAGATATTCGTTCACAAGTAAAAGTTCTTCTGAACTTGGTTATACAAACCCAAAAACTATATTACTTTTCTTGTTCAAGATCATACATAAAAGATATAAAGTAATATATGAAAAACTACAGTATCAAACACTATGATACTAAAAATCTTTGTCACCGTGAAGGATGATCTTTTCCGTTGGTCACGCAACTTCGAAAACCTTCTTGATTTTGAACAATGATTTCAAGTATGTAACTTGCTTGTGTTCTTTCGTGATGATTGCGTCATCCTTGCTTCGTAAAATCCGTGCGTCAAAAGATATCTTCTCCTGTGTCTTAAATAGAGGACTCATATATTTGGTAAACAATTAAACCAAATCCTAAACATAATATAGGAAACTAAATAAAGTTCTAGACATAATATAAGAAACAAAATCTAGAGTCCTAATTTCTTTTGTGCACAAAAAAGACAAACAACTAAATTTTTTTTTGCCAAGAATAAGATTCGGAACAATTGATTATGCTCTTATTCGATTTCCAGTTTGATTACGGTAAATAAGTGGCTGCAGTGATTTTCCGGAGCTCCCTACTGACAGTGAAATCTGGCTACAGAATCGAAGGTTGTTGTTGTTGCTTCTGGCCAAGCACGAGAGAAGGTTGAGTAGGTCCTCGAACTGCACTCTGTAGAACAGAGTTCGGGCCTAGTACAGGTCGTTGCGCGGTCGGCTAATTACGGACATCAACTCCTAATTGCTTTCCGGGCCAAAAGTATTTGAAAAAGTGTGAAACTTAAATTACGCTTCCGATATGACGAACATTACGGGTGCCGAACGGCTGACTGCCTAGCAGTGCATATCAAGCAAGTATTTATTTGATACTTTGAGGGAATATTTCCCGGTTGCAAACTTCAAAGGGCGAAGCGTGAGTTTCGTATGGTTGAGGTCGTTAAAAAAACAAAACAAAAAAAACTTGAAACTACAAGGATTGCTCGTGCCCATACGCAATGTCGTTTTTCATCAGTTCATGTCTTGAAAACAACATAGCAATATTTTATCATCAATTAAACCTTGATATGGTAGTATTTGATTCTGTTTTGAGTGTTTTCAAATTATTTTGGAGAGATGTTTGATTTTGTATATTCTGTTGAAAAACAAGTATCTGATTCATAATATTATTTTATATTATTTTCATATTTTAAAAAATTAAATGACCAATGTATGTACACAACATATGCTCTATTGTATAAGATGTGATTACATATTCCTTAATTTCCTTTCATTAAGGACCACGACTGCCCCATCATTGTAGCAGAATATTGCTATTAAAATTTTCAGTTATGATACTCTTTCAAAGCTTTTCTGGACTTTTCTATAATTATTATTCCAAGCATCGGTTATCCCTAAAATGATATAAAATAGAACTTGCAATTATTCCAACCCTCTTTAATATGCTTTCTTTGTCTCCTACATAGAATTGCAATCATTAAAAGAGAACAATTATAAGGGATCGGTCTAAAAGCACATAAATTAGGCTTTGAGCAAACTTAAAGCAACATTGACAAGAATGATTTCACACACTAAATAATTAAAAAGATCTCGCGGTTTCAGTATTACCACATTCAACGACAAAGGGGGGAAAAACAATTACATAGCTCGTGCTATAGAAATTTCCGATTAGTAATTAACATGAACATTCATAAGTTAAAAGATGATACAGGCGAAAAGGGCATCCAAAATCAAACATTAGTTCATCCTCTCCAGTTATCCTTTCGCAGTCTTATTTGACGCAGGGCTTCGACCGGGGACTTGCAGCCAACTTTTTCCTGCAAAATCGGGCATTTATGGCGTAATATATCTCTATATGCATATATACACATATTTGTCCATTTTTTGCTCACAGTTTTACTTTGACTTTTGAGATGCGAAATTTATGATATCCAATAAACGAAAAGAAAATTTAAAACAATAAATAAATAAATTAATAATAATAATAATAATAATAATAATAATAATAATAATAATAATAATAACTGCAATGTAATCACCGAACACTCTTTTTAACTTTATAAGCTTATAAATGCAAATACAGCCAACTTCTGATTTTTCGACACAATAAATCACTTGAGAAGTTTTTTTTGCAAACATGTCTTATGACTCCATGCTAAATAAATAAAAAGGGCACTCGTAAATCCTAATAATTATGGCAGTATATGGTTACCTGAACCTCAGGTAAATCAACACGCATGAACGGGTTCGTTTCAAATTCATCATCGATCGTCGATGGAACAGTTGGAAGACCATTTTTTCTCTTCTGCTCGGCCCATAATAACTTTTGGGATATCTTCACGTTTTCCGGTTCGACGGTCAACGCGAACTCCAAGTTCTTCACTGTATACTGGCATGGTTCAAAGATGAATTAATATAAGAAGCTAACCAAGTAAAAAAAGAAAAATCCTGGTAAGAGCTAAATTCAAATTGCCTTCTCCTCATAGAAAGAAGACGAGTCCTTACACTCAAAAAATTTAAATAGGCCACATCAAAAAAATAAAAATAAAATTGTATACCTGAACAATTAGTCACCCCCAGTGGCGGATCTATCAACTATCAAGAGACAATGGGGTACAACTGTACCCCAACTTTGGAAAAAAAAAAATTATTTACCTTTTATTTATAAAAAAATAAAAACATTTGCACCACGATTTATAAGTTAATGAGATTTAGTTGACTCTTATACTTGAAGTGGAACAAGAAAAAGAATCTCCTTTCTTCAGCCACGCACAAGTTGTGACTAGGTATTTCTTCCTTTTATTATTATTATTATTATTTGAAAAACTGTGACAGTCTTATCAGTATTTAGTTTTAACTATTGTAATTTTTATTTGAATGTTTTGTATACAGTAAAACCTCGATAATTTAAAAATCGATTAATTAATAACCTCACTTAAATATATTTTTCTCGGTCCTAACTTGAGAGCAACATTTTAAGTTAGTATCTTAAATTAATAAACTTTAGCGGTCTCAAGTCTATTAATTTATCGAGATTTTACTGTATTCTTTTTTATTTATATATTTTGGGTTGTATATTAAACATTGTTTGTGGCCTTTTCTTATCATATATTCGTAACCCCAATTTTAAAATTCAGGATCCACCACTGCACTGGTCACCCTTGAATGAAAAATAAAAAAGAGCACGAGTAAACATTAATAAATATATTACCTCATGGCCACAATATACTCGAGTTGACTTTGGCAAAGAACCAAGTGTAGTACATAAAGATTGATACATTTGCTCGGCAGTCCCTTCGAAAAACTTACCACAGCCAGCGACAAACTGCAAATTAAAAAAGAGAGAGAGATCAACATAATTGATATCTTGCCCAATCCAAATATCATCAGACAAAAAACAAACATTGATAATAGAATTAGTATCATTATGCATTACTTATTGTGATAAAAGCTCCATTATTAAATCAGTTTATATTTCAAGTTTTCCCTCTGATAAATCCTTCAAATGAGTATTAATTAATTTTAATAATACTTTTAGAATTTAAAATAATTATAGCTCACCAATGTGTCACCGGTAAAGACAGCAGGATCATCTCCTTCTTTGCCCGTGATGTAGTAACTTATATGACCCCTTGTGTGACTGAAATCAGAAAATTTGAAATATGTAATTATTTCAAAATCCATTTTCTTCAATTTCCAATTATTCTGGAATATGAAATTATGTCTATTTAGCGAGTTCTTATTGGTAATTTAATCATTTTCAATTTTAACTTTTTTTCCTTGGAAATTGGAGATTCAGAAACTTACCCAACAATTTCCCATTGCAATCACCCAAATCTATGACAATAATAGAAATCCAGACAATTTATTTCGTTTCCAAAATAACATACCAAATTGATGAGTCAGGAACAATTTTATACATACCCAGTACATATTCAAAGTAGTTATCTGAACTTCCAAATGAACAAATAAATAACCAATTAATTGAAATAATTAAAAACAGGCCCGATTAAGCACATACCATGGTGTATGGAGACACAATATACTGATATCAGCCCCAAGAGATACTTTATCACCATTTTCAACTTTGTTAGTACACGCTTTTACGTCATCAATAGAACCACCAAAAATCTTGATCTCAGGTATGTCAAGCCTCATCTTCTCATTGCCACCAGCATGATCCCTAAACATTTTGTTAGCATAATATAAAATCATCCAACTAATTCTCATTTCACTCATATTGTTATTTCATCTAATAGCAAGAAATCCCACTTCACCATCCATCTAATATCAAATAGCACCAAATTATGATTAAAAAATAAATAAATAATACCATCTTTGCAATCCCTTTTCAAAATATAATCATAACACACAATAGAGGGTTTCAATTATTAAGTGGGAAACACACACACACACGAAAAAGTAAGAACTACAAAATTATGGACAAAAACAAAAAATTAGTGCAAAATGGACAATAATTAAAAAGAAAAAAAGATGACCAGTGGTGGTGAGTGGTGAGAACGAGCTTGAGTTCAACCCCGTTTTCTTGCGCAACACGAAGAATCTTGTGAGGCTCAACGGGGTCCACCACTGCTGCTTCTTTCGTAGCCTCGTCAATAATCCTGCAACGCGATTAAAAAAAGAAAAAGAAGAAGAAAATGAAAATATTAGAATAAATGGTTGAAAAATAGAAAAACGTATAAATTTGGGCAAAATTGAAATGGTATTTGCTTCTCCTTGTTTAGATTACATGTATGAGTAGTTATCTTCCAGGCATGGGATATGGAGGATCTGCATATTTGGCCGGCAAAGTTCTGTTAGAGAGAGAAATACAGCGGAAAACGATGACTCGGTGGTGGAGAGAGAGGGATGGATGGGCAGAAAACTATTTTCTAGTTCGAGTAGTAATCAACTTTAGCCCGATGATCCTTACCATTCTTTTATATTACACGGAATTTATAAAAAATTAAATATAAAAAATATTTAAAAAATTATAAAATTTTAAATTTAAAATAAAAAATTAAAAAATTTTTTTATAAAAGAATAAATATAAAAAATATTTGAAAATTTATAAAATTTTAAATTTAAAATAAAAAATTAAAAGGATATGTATCTCAACTCGTACTCTGTTCATATTAATTATTATAATTATTGATTAATATTATATTTTAATGTTCAGATTAAATTAATTAATAATTATATTTGTATATTTATAAAAATTTGAAAAATGTCAAACTCTCAACTCATCTCTAATCTATATTAATTAATTATTATTAACTCATTTTATATTTAAATTAATTTTGTTAGTAATTATAGTTAAATATTCTGAAATTTTCAAAATGTGTCATACTTTCAAGCCTCCTCGCATTGTGTCATTGTCTAATAAATATTAATTAATTATTATATAATTTCATTTTCTTATATTTAGATTGAGTTCATTACTAATATTTTGTTACATACTTCAATTATTGCAAATATATCAATATTTAAAATTTTAAAATTAAATTACTTCAACTTTTATTATAAATCCAATATATTAATTATTTTCATATATAAGTCTTTTTTTTTGTAATTAAAACTATTTCATATGTATTTGTCTTTTAATTAAAATAATTAATCTAGATTTTTTTTCTACTAATTATATATGACTTATTTATATTTTTATATTAGGAGTATAAAAGTAAATTAATTAATTAAATAAAATATAATAAAATAAAACTATTAAGTTAGGCTAAATATAATAAAAAGAAAATATTAAATTAGGAAAGATATAGTAAAAGGAGAATATTAAATTAGGTATATATTAGAATCGAATGATACATAAGCAAACGAAGCACCAAGATTTTTTATTATCCAAGCGATACATACGAAGAAAACACATAAATTAGGAGGATTATGAATTAATATGTACTTGTTTAACACCCGTGTATTACACGGAACTTATCAAAAGATAAATATAAAAATATTTATGATAATTACTGAATTTTAAATCTAAAATTAAAAACTAAAATAATTATTCCCAACCCGTAGTACATGTCTAATATATTTATTAATTATTATAAATATTAAATATTTTTATATTTAATGTTTAAATTAAACTCATTAAATCTTAGTTACATACTTGCAAAATTTCAAAAGGCGTCACATTCTAAACCCGTGTCTAATATCTATTTTATTAATAATAATAATTATTAAATTATTTTATATATTAATGTTTAGGATAAATTCATTATTAATTATTAGTTACATACTTTGAAATATTCAAAAGATATCATACTCTCAACCCGTGTCGCATTATATTGGTGTCTAATAAATATTTATTAATTATTAGTATATAATTTAATATTTTTATATTTAGATTGATTAAATTACTAATATTTAGTTACATACTTATATTATTGTAAATAACTCATATTTTACCTAAATAGAATATTTGAAACTTCAAAAATAAAATTATTTTAAATTATATTATCAATAAGACTTATTTAATTATTTTCATAATAAAGCTTTTTTAATTAAAATAACTAATTTAGATCTTGTCTACTTATTATATATAATTTATTTCTATTTTTATATTAGGAGAATCAAAGAAAAGTATTGAATAAGGAAAAATATAATAAAAAAAATTAAATTAGGTAAATACAATAAAAAAGAAAATAGGTAAATATTAGGCTCGGATGACACATAAGCAAACGAAGCACCAGAAATTTTTCTTTTGTCAAACGAAGCATACGAAACAGACACATAGGTTACGGGGATTTTACATTAATATATAGGGGTGATATTTAGTTATTGGGCAAAATTGCTTAATTATACCAAATTTTTAATCGGGTTGCGAAAATATGTGAGTGTGATTTGGTTGCGGGAATGAGTGAAAATTCGTAATTAAGGAATTTAATATTAAATATTTGGAAATATAACTCGTATTTTCATATTACGTTTTTGTGAAGCTATTTTCTATTTAGTTTTGTTTTACTTTCACTCATTATGGATACGTGTTAATTTTCTATTGGATGAGTTTTATTAAGTTAAAGGATAATGTAGTGCTGAAAAGAGGGACACGATAGATATATGTTCCTTACGCCATTTTCTGTGTATTGAAGAAGAGATCTGATGATAACTCTTTGGCATCAGAGCTTTGTTTAGATCTTTGCTCCTTAAGTTGTTTCCACCAATCTCGATATCCATGAATCTTTAAGCGCTATTTAATGTCATGACCTGGAAATTCACAATGATCACAGTAGAGCTTTGACTTGCCCTCCTTGTTTCTTCTTGAATTCCCTCTTTGTCTATTTGTCATCCAACTACTATGTCCACTCCTTCCAGGATATGAAAACCTTGCTGGCATTGACAATAAACAAATCAGAACAGGGACAGATTCTGAGGGAAAGACAGCGAGTTCTAACGATATGAGTAATCTCATACGAGAAGAAATAAAAAAAAAATTATGATGGGAAACTCTGGGATTGCTGATACAAATTTCAGCTATGCGCATTTTACAGATTTTTGTGGGAAGGAGTTCTCTAACACCATCCAATATGCGTTACACCTATACGAGGACTTGGGACTGGGATCGTGGATCTTGGACACAGGTGCCACAAGTCATGTGTGCTCTAACTCTCAGCTTTTTTCACATATTAGAGATCTTGTTGCTCCTGTTACTGTTTGTCTGCCTGATGGATCTACTAAGATGGTGCACCACACAGGTACAGTGAAATTATCTGAAGACCTCACTCTCAGATATGTGTTGTTGGTCCCTTCTTTCAAATTCAATCTACTCTCAGTGGCCCAACTGTCTCAATCCCACCAGTTTAAGTGCATTTTTTCTCCACTCACTGTCTTCTACAAAGGCTGCAAAGCGACAAGGTATTTGTTGTGGGCAAAACTCTGGGGAGATTATACATTCTAGAACAGAACGTTTCAGCTCAGACTGCTTCCCTCTCATCGGTCACAAACACCCCCTTTCATCTTTGGCACCAACGGTTTGGACATGCCTCTATACATTTACTTCAACATCTTGACTTTCTTAAGCACATGTGTACAAGCCAAATGCATGATGTCTTAAAGACTTGTGATGTTTGTCATCAGTCTAAGAAACAACGGTGAGCCTTTCCTAGGAGAACCATTCATTCTATTACTATTTTTAAACTGGTCCATGTCGATATTTTAGGTCTTTACAAAACACCCACTGTCACAAACACACCTTATTTGCTCAATCTGGTTGATGACTACAGTCGAGCTATGTGGACTTTTATACTCTCACATAAGAATCAAACACCCCAAATACTTGGTAATTTTCTGCTTATGGTTCAAACACAGTTTCGAACCAAAGTAAAAAACATACGAAGTAATAATGAGACTGAGTTCACGGGGCAAGATTGTCAGAAGATTTTTAGTTCTTATGGGGTTTTGCACCAGAAAACATGTCCGTACTCTCCACAACAAAATGGTGTTGTGGAAAGGAAACACAAGCATTTGTTAGAGGTAGCTAGGGCCTTGATGTTTCAATCCAAAGCTCCTACTAAACTCTGGCCATACTCGATTCTCACAGCCACTCATATTGTGAATAGACTTCCCAACTCAGTGCGCAATTGGCAGACACCCTTCGACATGTTATATGGGACCACACCAGATTTTGATGGGCTTAAAACTTTTGGTTGTTTAGCATATGCCATGAATATTGCACCTCCTAAAGAGAAACTCATGACGAGGGCTCATAAATGCATCTTCATTGGGTATGTACCTGGGATCAAGGGGTATAAACTCTTTGATATTGAAAATAGTCAAATTCTCACTGCCCGGGATGTGATCTTTGTTGAGACAAACTTTCCTTATCACAATCTTTCTACCAATGAGACAGATGTTCCACTACCGTCCATATTTTTCCCTGAAACTACCCCAACATCTTTCTCAAAATCGACTATCCAATTGGATATTGATCCTACTCCATCACCAACAGTCACAGCCCTTATACAATCACTGCGACGAACCACCAGACACTTCAACAAACCCTGTGGCATAAAGACTTTGTAATAAATTCTACTTCATCGGGTTTACCACTAGTAAATTTGTCAACTGCACCAATTGCACCGGGTTCATCACATCATTTGAACACTTTCCCATACTCTATCTCTCGAATGTTTGATCACACTATGTGTCATTCTTGAGTAATATAGACACAACTCAGGAGCCTAAGTCCTTTTATGAAGCACAAAGAGATACAAGGTGGGTTGACTCCATGAATAAAGAATTAGATGCCTTGGAGTTGAATGATACATGGTGTCTTACACGATTACCCAAAGGAAAGATTGCTATAGGCTCAAAATGGGTTTACAAGATCAAAAGAAAACCGGATGGGAGTGTCGATAAATATAAAGCACATTTGGTTGCAAAAGGATACAATCAAGTAGAAGGTGTTGACTACATAAAATGCTTCACACCTCTAGCCAAAATTGTGACTGTACGATTGCTTATAGCATTATCTGCTGCGAGGGGTTGGGGAATACACCAATTGGATATCAATAATGCATTTATGCATGGGAATCTCACCGAGCATGTATTTACAAAACCACCAGAAGGTTATACCAAGGCCGAACCTGGACAAGTATGTTTTTTTTCAAAAAAGCCTATATGGGCTCAAACAAGCATCTCGGGAATGAAACTTTGAGTTTTGTGCAAAATTGCTCGAGTATGGTTTTAGTCAATACTCTCATGATCATTGCCTTTTTATTAAGGCCACCACTGACATATATTTAGCTTTGCTCGTGTACGTGGACAATGTCTTGCTCACCGACTCTCATGATGAGGATATACAACAACTAAGACACTTTCTTGATCAGATTTTCACAATCAAGGATCTAGGCTTTGCAAAATACTTTCTTGGTATAGAAATAGCTCAAAGCGAGCAAGGGATCTACCTCAATCAAAGAAAGTATGTGCTTGATATTCTTATAAGAACAGGTCTCACTGCGAAGCGGCTTCTACGCCTTTTCCCGAAGGCATTAAACTCACTGCCACTGATGGTGCTCCTTTACATACACCTGATCAATTTCGCAGACTTATAGGCCAATTACTTTACTTAAATTTCACACGCCCAGATATTACATTCGTCGTGTAACAACTCAACCAATTCGTAAATAGCCCCCGTACTACACACTGGGACACAACTCTTCACGTGGTTTGTTATTTGAAAGGAAGTCCATCCACAGGTTTGTTTTATACATCTAAGTCTAATCTTCAGCTCACTGCCTATAGCGATGCGGATTGGGGAACATGTCCAGATACTCGCAAGTCTATTACTGGGTACTGCATTTTTCTGGCTCCGCACTCATTTCTTGGAAAACCAAAAAGCAAACCACGGTGTCTCGATCATCCGCGGAGGCTGAATATCGTGCGCTTGAGAGTATCGTTTGAGAACTTCAGTGGCTTAGCTACATTGCAGTGGATCTTCTCCTGCATATCTCTACTCCTATCACACTTTGGTGTGACAATCAAGCCGTAATCCATATAGCCGCCAACCCAGTTTTTCACGAACAAACTAAACATCTTGACATTGATTGTCATATCGTTCGCAACAAATTCAAGGAAGGCTTTATACACCTGGGTCATGTGTATTCTCAGAGTCAACCCGCGGATTTGCTTACAAGACCTTAGGTGTTGCTCTCTTTCAGAAGTTTCTTTCCAAGTTATGCCTTCGCGACTTTCATCAACGCCTAACTTGAGGAGGGTGTGTGAAAATATAACTCGTATTTTCATATTATGTTTTGTTAAGCTATCTTCTATTTAGTCTTGTTTTACTTTCACTCACCATGTACACGTGTTAGTTTTCTACTGGATGAGTTTTATTAAGTTAAAGGATAATGTAGTGCTGAAAAGGGGGACAAGATATATGCTCCTTACGCCATTTTATGTGTATTGAAGAACATATCTGATGATAACCCTTTCCATTTTATCAAAACAAAATCTCAAGATTATTTATTACCCTTTTCTACAATATATATATATGATTAGGTTCAAATGAGAACCGTGTCCTTATTTCTGAACCTAGGGTCAATTATGGGCCTTAGATCTAATTAAATGGATGGATCAGATTTGTTGTGTATTTCCTTATTTGATCAAAAGTATTTAGAATTGTATAATAAAAACACTTCTAGTGTATATAACTGAAATACTAATAAAGCACTGTGATTGTATAATAAAAGCACTAGTTCGCAGGTTCGCAAATAAGGACATGGTTCTCATTTGAACTTACCTATACATACACTACAAAAAAATCCGGCAATTCTGGCGGATATGCTGACGGGCAAAAAGCCGTCAGCAATGCTGGCGGAAATACTGTCGGATAAAAATGCTGACGGGTTTGCTGGCGGCCATGGCCGTCAGTATATATACCCGTCAGTATCCCCTCAGGGAAAGAGCGGGAAACTATCCCGCTTAATTATCCTGACGGCCTTGCCCGTCAGGATATAATTTTTAATTAAAAAAAATAAAAAAAATATATGCTGACGGCCCTTGCCCGTCAGAATTATTAAATAAAAATTTAAAAAAAAAGCTGACGGGCAAGACGTCAGCAATTTATTTAAAATATAATAATTATATATTTATAAATAATATTATATATTTATAAAAATAATATATTATTATTAATATACAATATATAATAAATATATATTTCAAATAATATATATTTATAATAATTTATATATAAATATATATATATATATATATATATATATTTATTTATTTATAAATATATTTATAATAATATTATGCATTTATATATTATTATTCATAAATATAATCTACATTTATAAATATAATATAATTAATTATAATTATACTTATAACTTAATTTATATATCTAATATTTATTAAAAGTATATAATCTTTCACATGTAATTGACTTGGCGAGACGGTAACACCACTTCTCTATTTGCAAGAGGTCTGGGGTTTGAATCCCACCCATGCCACATGTGGGGAATTAAACTAACACAGGTTGGGTTGTGGGTTGGGCTCGTGGGTTGGGCTCCTGCGGCTGGGCTAGGCCCGCCCAATTTTTTTTTTTTATAATATTTTAAAAATGCTGACGGGCTTGACGGGCCAGCCCGTCAGCATTTATAAAAATTAAAAAAAAAAAAAAAGGGGGAAATACTGACGGAAGAGAAGTATTACTGACGGCCGACGCCCGTCAGCAGGCCGTTCAGTATTTCTGACGGGTACGTTAAACTAACACAGGTTGGGTTGTGGGTTGGGCTCCTGCGGCTGGGCTAGGCCCGCCCAATTTTTTTTTATATAATATTTTAAAAATGCTGACGGGCTTGACCGCGCAATACTGCCCAGCCCGTCAGCATTTATAAAATTAAAAAAAAAAAAAGGGGGGGGGGGGAAATACTGACGGAGAGAAGTATTACTGACGACCGATGCCCGTCAGCAGGCCGTCAGTATTTCTGACGGGTACGTTAAAGCCGTCAGTATACTGGAATCCTGACCACAAAAATGCTGACGGCCATTATCCGTCAGGAGGCCATCAGTATTCCTATACCGTCAGCATTTCTGACGGGTACGTTAAAGCCGTCAGTATACTGGAATCCTGACCACAAAAATGCTGATGGCCATTATCCGTCAGGAGGCCGTCAGTATTCCCTATACTGACGGAATCCTGACGGATTTTGCCGTCAGCATTGCCGGATTTTTTTGTAGTGATATATACATACATATATATATATATATATGATTAGGATCATGTGAGAACCCATCCTCTAGGTGGGAACTAGGAACCCATCTTATCCATTAGATGAGATTTAATAGATGATTAAAATGATATAGAAAATTATTATAATTAAGTTAAGTTATAATAGAAAAGGACTTTAATGTCATTAGCCATTATACTTTAAATAAAATCCCATAATTAAAATATATTTCCATATTTCATGAAAAACTATTTTTTTTCTAATTGTTTATTGCCTCAGCCGTTTTTTATTTCTGCTGCTAAACATATTTAATGGCTATATCCTTGGTTCCATTACAATTATGTTTTTGCACTATTATATTTGTAAATATATTTAAAAACAAGTGATAAGTTGTAAAGTAATATATGTTTTGAATTACTTCATCTCACACCCTCATTCTTCTTATCATTTCAATTACATAATATCAGCAAACTCCATCTTTTTATCAATTTCAATACATATAATTAGCAACTGAGTCTCATCTGTGAAGAGACATCAATTATTTTCTTCTTAGAGGAACAAATTAGTATGATGTTAAATGTGAACTTTATTTGCAAAACCTCGGTTCGTAATATCACAAAAAATAAAAAACTTGATATTTTTTCACTGAGATAAAATCTTTAATAATAAAAGACAATAACAAACAGAGTTCATACGACACAGTTAATGCTACCAAAACTCTCCAATACTCAAAACCAACATGAAGAATTATAAAAATATGCTAATGACAATAGTTACATATTAAACTGATTGGCAACAATATGAAATCAAACGTACAAAATGAAGAAAGATAATGCAAGCAAAAATTCTTGAAATAAAGATGACACTGATTCTGATTAGAAACATTTCCTGTCCACAATCGATGGACCAGACTCGTCGTACTCAGCTTTCGCTATCCACATCTGCTGGAAGGTACTCAGTGATGCCAAGATGGACCCACATTAGGGAAATAAGTGTTTCATGGCTGAGTTTGTGCAAGGTATAAGGAAATAATTTGCTCTTATATTAGATCAAATCACTTTGACAACTAAAGACCCGTGACAAGGTTATATCAGGCATCCTTGTTTATAATGCAGGTATACAAATTAATGTCCTGATTATCCAAGAGCACACCAAAGTAGTGAAGCTGCATAAAGACATAATATAAGTTATTCCGAAAAAGTGCATTTAAAGATGCTAAAATACTCGGAAAAAAAAATAAAAAAAGAAAAGATAAAAGGGAAATACAGGCTTAAGAAATAAAATTTAGGTTTAAAGCACATGTCATGGACTTTTTAGCCTTACGCATTTTCAGCTAGTTCACATTTTATATAGCTATTATACACATTTCATAAGCTAGGATCACAGGTTCAACTACTCAATGCAAATCAGTTAGTCTCGAGTATTTTAATCACATCATTTTTAGAATAATACAGGTTGATGAATGGAGATCAACTGAGAAATCTGCTAACTTATCAGCTGAAGGCTAAGAAACAGAAAATTGGACCTGCAAAAAGACCATCAATGTAATATCTAGATCTTCCAGTGTCCTAAGAAGTCAGTATTACAACCAACGAATTAAGATTTTTTTCTGAAGATCAAAACACACTTCCACAGAATCAGATTCACTTTCTATCTAACTCGTGATTTAATAAATACAAGAACAAATTTCAGAGTGATTGATCTCTTTCTTTCTGCTTATAAAAACCAACTGCAATGAAATGATCATAATATAATATATGATCCTATGCCCTTAATTTTATTACATTGGGTCAAAAAACTGATTTCTGTTGAGAACATCTCAAAATGCTTATTCATGCTAAAGCAGAAATTATCCTTAATCTACAATCATCCAGAAGCAAGTGTGTCATGCTAGATTCACCCACACAGGAAAGAATAACTTAATAAATTGGGAAGTGGATGTTTTAATTGTCAGATAGTAGAGTTTAAAGCACAGAACAATAATCAAAATCAACAAGAAAATCATTTATAAATTACTCTTAAATTTTAAATTTTAACTCCACCAATCCAAGCACTGCACTTCCTCTCAGGAGGAGCAATTACCTTAATCTTCATACTGCTAGGTAGTAAGTTCATTTTTGAGCAATGGAAAATAACACTATTTTCCAGAAAAGGAAAAAAAAAAACATCGTTACAAAGCTTACAAGTTACCTCAAGCGTCTTCGGCTCGACAGTGGCCCAACCCGTTCCATCGCCTCCTCTCCACACCCTAAATTCTCGAACCGCTGCTCATCAACTTACTTCTCGTCCTCGAATAGATGAAATTATTCTTAGCAACACACAACACTATAGCTAGTAACATGGGATCTATGTTAATCACACACGAAGGATATACCTGTTAATATATATGTTGTATTCATCCTCATTCTTCTTAGTATTTCAATTACATAATATCAGCAAACTCCATCTTTTTAGCAATTTCAATACATATAATTAACAACCTAAAAAGATGCTTCAAGAACAATTATATTAGCATACCTACACCAAAAAATAGTAAATGCCCCATGTTGCTAATTCTGTTCTTAGCATAACACTCTAGTATTTAGCATACTAATAATTATGTTCTTAGCCTACCATTCCAGCTTTAGCATACTTCTAATCACGTTCTTAGTATAACATACTGCTAATTATGTTCTTAGCATACTGCTATTATCATGCTGAATGCCTATAAATAGCAACCACATGTAATGTAATATCAGCAACCACAATTTTCATCAAATATAAACTGGATTTTTGAATTAGCCTTACAAATTTGTTTTAGCATCACCGAACCTATTGTTTAGCATAACTGGAACGCAAAATTAGCATCAATGTGATTAAATGTTGTATTCACAAATCAAGATGGAATACTTATTGCCAACAACAATAAATAGAAAATCAAGAACTCACACGTACAGTTACAACCTCCCAAAAGTGCCAAAGAAATGACATTCCAGAAAATGAACAAAAAAAAAAACTAACTCACAAAACAATTGAAGTTCAATCATTTATTGAATCTAATAAGCAACACTCAATCAGAATCCATATCATCGTTGATGCAATTAAATTCAGAAAATTGAAGAAAAAAAAATCCTAATTGACATAATAGAAAAGAATTCACCTTTAACTCTTGGAATTCTGGTCTTAATTCACAATGCAGGCTCTGACAAATGTTATCCTAACCAAAACTCATCAACTTCTTCCTCTTACAGTTGGTCACTTGCTCCCATGGCCACTCACCAGTCCAAAATCCACCAACCACCCAGCCACAACATCCATGCCGTGAGCCCCACCACAACTCGTACCCCCTCAGAACCCGAGCACAATCCCTCATCTGTCTGCTTTCAGTAGACGAGAAAATCCAGCAGTTCTCCAACAACGCCTCCGTCGTCCCTCGGCTTGGAATCCTTCTTACGAGTGGTGGTCGGAGTCTCTCCACGGCATCGCCGCCAATGGCCCCAGCGTCTCCTTCGATGGCCCGTCAACCCCGCCACTGGATTCCCCCAAGTCATCCTCTCCGCCGCCACCTTCAACCGGAGCCTATGGTCGGTGGAGGCGTCGGTGTCGCGGTGGAGGCGAAGGCGACGCACGGTTTGGTGCAGGCCAGGATGACGTTTCGGGAGATTTGTACTGTGCCGGAATTAAAATGGCTGTGATCCTTGCTCCTCTGATTTGGTAGAAATTAAAATGGCAAAATTATCCTTCCGTCTACCCTCAAATAAGTCTAACGGTCGAAATTAAATGTAATTTACTATTTACATTGCCATAAACAAGGGCTCTTAGATTAAATATTTTCAATGGTCGAGATTGGTTATCAGTTCACCCCGTAAATTTATGAGTTCACCCCAATTGATAAGAACACCCCAAACTATTTTAAAATGTATTTCTTCCTACTAAATTAACCCCAATAACACCCCATTTTACCCCCCCTATATTATAATAAATAATATAATAAACTAAATAAAATAAAATAGAATATTAACAAGAAACAGAAAAGAAAAAGAAAAGAACAGCGGGAGAAAGAGAGAAAAAGCGAGAGAAAGAGAGAAGCCGCGCAGAGAAGAAACAGGGGAGAAGAGAGAAAAAATTCTTTGTTCGGAAATCAGCGAGGAGAAATGGAATGGGGTGAACCATCAAACGTGAGAGGTAAGTTTATCATTTGGTTTGATTGAGTTATTTAGGTTAGGGTTTAAATTTTTTGGGTACAACTTGATGTGTTCGATTCTGGTTCTCAGAACCATAGTCGTATGTTCGGCCAAATTTTTCGAACATATACTCAATGTTCATGGCTGTCGATCGAACAATTTCTCCCAAAAGTTGAAAACCCAGACGTTCGAAGTAG
>BMAC01000884.1:257588-275553 GCA_014905375.1 Phtheirospermum japonicum | reverse complement strand
TTAAATTAAAAAAACTGGACTGATTTTAGCACTACAGTACTGTGTAAAAAGCACAATGAACCTGGACATATAATTGCACTGTGCAATATTAGATCTAAGGCCAGGATTAGTCGTGCAATATTAGATCTAAGGCCAGGATTAGTCTTTAGGTTCGCATATAATGACGGGTTCTCATTTGAACCCAATCATATATATATATATATATAAGTAAAGTTTCAAATACTGTAATTATATGGTGTAGAACTTAAATTTTGCGTGTATAAATCACTATACGATCTCAACCCTTTCACTACTATTAAATTCCAATCAATCTATTTTATAGCAAAATCAAAATTTATACCATTAAATTTCATTACATACTTTAGAAAAATGACAAAACAAAATACTTGGAGGAAAAAAAACATCACCCAAATATAGTGAGAAATAAGAATATTTATTGCCAAACATTCTCAATATAAAAATACATCAATAAAGAATTATATCAAGAGATGGATTAAACATATTTTGAGTTCAAAGTTTCAAAATAAACTAATGTTCATCAAATGTATGAATAATAGTCGTCCCACGAGAAAATTTATTTAGCTGTGTTATTCGTGTCTAGAATTAACTGAATATCCGAATTTAAAATAAGTATAGAGAACTTATTATTGGTCCAAAATTGACTCTGAATATCTGAAATTAAAATAATTGATAATTTATTATTTGTGAGGGCTAAAACTATGAAAAATTAAATATATATACTTTTACTTAGAGTGCTATTTATTTAGGATGAACATTTTATTATATTAAACCTCCTCATGGAAGATCTAAGAAGTTTTTTTTTATCAATTATTTACTTGGTCATCGGGGTGTTTTATTCAAATAGATCTTATAGTTGTAGTCTTGTTTTTATATTGGAATATGGATGAATTAAAAATCGTCGAGAAAACTTTTATTTGGGTATAGGAGAGGATTTTTGTAGTCTTGTTTTTATATTGGAATATGGATGAATTAAAGATTTTCGAGAAAAAATTTATTTATTTTGGAATAGGAGAGGGAAAGGTGAGTGTTTTAATCATATAAATCTTTTAGTTCTGTTGTTAATTTTGTTTTTATGTTGAGAATAAGCGAGGATTAGAAATTATAGGTTTATTTATTATTTATATTCAATCGGGGTGGGATGATATTTATTTAGAATGAACATTGAGGCTAAAAATAATTTTGATCGATAAATATATACATTAAATAATTTTGTCTAGAATCTTGACTATTAAAATGTATACATTAAATGTTTTTTTTTTAAATTCTTCACTAATGCCCATTATTTGTAAGAACTATTATGGAATTAAATATGCAGTAATTAATCTTTTTTAATTGAAAATCACCATCTATTCAGTGAATCTAGTTCTTTTTTTTTTCTTTTGAAAAAGAAACTTAGTTATTTTTAGTATGAGATTTCGATGGATAAGTATGGAATTACACAAACTAGAATAAAATAGTATGAAATACAGCGATATAATATGAAATTCCATGACGTTTAATAAAATTGACGTAATATGAAATTTATATTGAGAAATTTATTATTTAATGTGTAATTTAGGTGCAGTCCCTCTGTTGGCTAAGCCTGAGATTAGTATATATTAGTTAGCTTGAAATTCACATAATAAACATGTTTGTAGATCACATAATTATCAAGACAAAATGAGGTTACAATGGGCATAACAATACATTTTAGGCAATTCCACAATGATTATAACGACTCTATAGTCCAAAATAATTCCATAGTAACTTCACATGGAAAATAAAAAATTCATACTTGATATTATCATTCCATACTTAATTATGATAGTTACATAAAAAAGCATTAAAAATAAAAATAATTCCCGATCATCGTAATCCTCATAACTTACAGCACAACAGTTGATAAAAAATATGATACAATCCAATACTAATTATACTATATTTTTCGAACTAGACAAAAAAGGTGATGTTAACCAAACTATAATAGACAAAACATGTTCGATATTAAGTGTCTTGTAAAGTAACAATTTCATCACAATGGTTTCAATAATGCCAGTCTTTAATCATCAAGTATTATTTTTGGACCACTCTTTGAAATGCTTTTCTTTGCGTAACTTCAATAAAAGGTAGCGAAGACTAGTTAAATATCACATTATATATTAGTTTCCGCAAACACATTCCATATAATTGTACTATCGACTATTCGGTAAGGTATGAAAACCAAAAATTATATGGAAAGAGGTCTTTATTTTAGGTTGTAATATTGGTTTTTTGGTAAGGTATGGAATATWTGGATATAGTTGTTAACACACGATCAAACGTGATCAATAAAACACGAAATCCTAACTTCTAAAGTCTGAAGCTTAAAATCGCTCACCCTTCCCCAAATCATCAAACTTTCATTCGAAACCCTTTGTACACTCACACACTTTTCCAATTTTATTTCACAACACTTAGAAGCTTTTTGAATTCGCTTCTCTTTGCTAAACTTAGCCTTTTTAAATTATGCTTTTCGCTCGAACGCACGCTTTATCACTTTTTGTGATTTGTGTTGGAATTTCTTTTTTTTGTGTGTGTATAAGGAACTCAAAACCCAAAACCCACAAGTGATTTTCCTCACATTTCTAGTCAACTAACAATATACACTCTCACCTCACAATTTATGAAGATATAAGAGCTAAAATCAAGCCCGACTAACAAGAAACGGGGCATAGGCTCTAGGGGGCTTATTTGAAATTTTTAAGTAGCTTATATATTTGGATATAGCCGGAATAAGGGTGATATATGTGCCTCGAGGTCAATTCCAAATCCAATCATGTACGAGCAAAATCAAGCCACCTCAATGCAATTTCCATAAAAATGCAAGAAAAATCGATAATTCACACAAGGCTACTCACTAGCTTGCATCGGGTTTTGGAAACAAAATCAAAAGAGATTTTAGAACGTTGTAATCTTTTCACGAGTAAATGTTGATTATATATATATATATAGGCGGGTTATGGACGAAGTACAAAAACTCAACTCCTTACAGAAGAGGGCATAAACATGTAAAAACCCGACAAGTAAACTATTCAAACCTCCAAGCAAGTGGTGATTGTTCAATAATGTAATAAAGACACAAAAACGACTCAACCATATAAATGCGCAATTAGTAAGCGTCACTTCGACAAGAATGCGTCACTTCGCCAAGGCTCGAGTTAAGAAAGACAATCATGCTTTGTGCACCCGGACCCTAACCACCTACCCACCCCACACTTAAACCATGAAATGCCCTCATTGCATTTTAATAAAAATCAAGTAAAAGGAGGGTGAAATAGAATCTTCCTTAACCGAGCGAGTTTAGGTCGAGCTCCGTGGGATCCACTTAAGCATCTAAGCAATCCAAGTGAAAATCGAGCATAGCTAGTATCTCCCGATTTTATGAACGCTACCATCTTATCAAACCGCCCGAGGTTGGAGTCGGAAAACGAGACCTAGAAAAGAAAATCACACAAAATCAAGAACACAAGAAAATATGTACATAGACCAAAATGAAGCAAAACCACAATATTCTTTTTATATTTTTAAATTTTCAAATATTCTTGGATTTTTATATAATAAGAAAGTAAGAAAAGAAGAAATTAAAAGAAATAAATGAAAAGAACATGGGTTGCCTCCCACGAAGCGCTTGTTTTACGTCACTAGCTTGACGAACTCCCTTTTTGATCAAGGTGGAAAGATCACGGGAGGATCCGCCAAAACAATCTCCTCCTTGTCGGGAGGGTCCACTCTTTGGAACGTTCTCTGCGCATTGCATAGCTCAAATAGTATTCGCCAAAGAGCAAACGTTCCAAATGGGAAAATGAGGCTCGTCTCGGCTAGATCTTCGGGTGGAATGGTGGTTTTGAAGTGCCTCAAAAAATCGTCTAAGAAACAATAGGAATAACGTCCGGCTAGTTTATTCAACCTTTGATCGACAAATGGGGGAGGGAAATGGTCTCTCTTGGTAGCCACATTTAACGTCTTAAAATTGATCAACATCCTTCAACCCATTGTAGCCCTCGTAGCCATCAACTCCCCTTTTCCATCTTAAAAAACGAACATGCCGCTCGTCTTTGGCACCAAATCAATGGATTTCACCCACTCGCTTTTGGACATCACCAACATCAAGCCCTCCAACAACAACCTCCAATTCCCGGCTTTCACTATCTCTTCAAGATGTGGGTTCAAAGGGGTAACTCCCTTAACAACTCTGGGTTTCCACCCAATAAAACCCTTAAGAACTTTAAGATCTTCAACCGACCTATCCTCTTCCTCTCGGTCCGATTTTTCAAAGATGATAATCGGTTTGCTCTCCTCTTCCAAATAGAAATGCTTAGGGGGATATGAGGGAAGCTTAAGCTTGGGCTTGTGCCTCCTCTCGTATTCATCGGGGGCTAATTCGAACAATTCCACGATCCCCTCAAGATAGTCTTTAAGCTCTTCCATATTATCATCAATGATCTTTTCCTCAAGGTGATTTTCAAACTTCTCACTCTTATCATCAACTATCCCCACCTCCCCCTCGAAAAAGTCATCGTTGCCCTCAATGACACATAAACAATCATTTCCACACAAGTCTTGGGCACATAAAGGCACAATGTACTCATCGTTAAGAACAAGGGGCTCATCATCCTCACAACACTCCTCAAACTAGGCTTCCCAGAAAATATCCTCCTAAATGCTCCTATCCTCCATATAAACCCGTTCGACCATGGCCTTGAGGAATTCCATATATACCCATTCTTTGCAAGATTCTTTTGAAGTAAAAGTTAAAGGGTCAAGAGGAGTAAAAGCATTCGGAAATAAAAACACGTCCTCTTCTGACGGTGAGACACCCGTATTCTCAACCACCCCACACTTATCAAAGATCGCGACCGGAAAAGTACGTGAAGGTGGACTTGAGAATTGTCGTGTAATGTCCAATAGATCCGGATTGGGAGGTGGGGTAGGAGCAATCACCGGGATCGTCGGATGACATGGGCCTACATGAGGAGAAACAACCGGATTATGAGACGACGGTGGAGCAAAAGATAGCATGGCATAATCGGGTCCCGCTTGATATCCATGACCCCCATACATGTCCTCCGAATGAGGCATCGACAAATTGAACGAGGGAAGTGAAGGGCAAGACTTGGTATCATGACCACACGTTCCACACCATGCACATCCCACAAAAGTTTGTTAACATCCCCCATAGTGCGGATGGGGGGTCACTTGCAACAATGGAGATCAGACCGCCAATCAACTCATACGGATCGGGCTTTGGAGGTCTATTGGTGGCACCAATCGGAGCATGATCGAAATCATAAGTCGTCCCCAGAAATGGTTTGTTCACGTCACCCATGGTGTGGATAGGGGGACCACTTGCGACAATGGATCTCGGACCTCCAAACAACTCATAAGCTTCGTGATATTTAGCGGATAGGGCTATGCGCATCCCAAAATTGAGATTTGAAGTAGGAGGACCTCCACACGGGCCGTGATTCCCAAAGCTACCATTATGCATGTTCGGACAATGCTCGGGAACGCCATTACCGCCATACGGGCTGAGAATCGGATATTGACCACCATCGTACCCATTCGGACTAAAGCCTCCATTATACATGTTCGTGCATTGATCGGGAGCAATATAACCACCATATGGCCCGGATGTCGGATTATGCATATCGGGAAGTAATTCGGAGCACCATATCCTCCATACGAACCATTCGTACCCAAGGAGCCATTATACCCAATATGGTTTGCACATGCCCTCCCATGTTGGGTTGCCCATAGCCAAATCCACCATTGGCAACATGGTTTGCACCATGCCCTCCCACGTTGCCATAACCATTATACATCACTCCATTCCCAACATGGTTTTCACCATGCCCTCCCATGTTGGGAATGTGTCCACCATAACTATACCTACCTTGCATACTTAACAAAAAACGTCAAATAACAAAGAAAGCTAAAAACACAAAGAAACAACAATCAAATCGAAAGCCTTAACCAAGCCGAGTGGCAATGACGCCATTTTGTTTTGTAGTTTTTAGTGGTATAAAAGGTTCATTGGCTTGATATTATCGGAATCCGATTGATTATAGAGATCAATGTGTTTTTAGCTTGAGAAAGTAAAAGGAAAACAAAAAACTATAGAAGCTATGAAAATAAAGCAATTAAACTAAATAAACTAAACTAGGAAATGAAATTGCAAGTTGGTCGGATGCCTCGTCGTGTGCCTTAATTGAGAAATGCAAAGCAATAATGAAAATAAGCAAGAACAAGCAATGTTTCACCAAGTACAAGCATAAAAGCTCAAGGTACACCCATGCTTGCATGAACATAAAATCTAGAAAGATGCAAATTGACAAAAATTGAAAGCATCAATAGAAAGAGCAATATAAATTGATGTCAAAGTTTAAAACTTTACGGACAATAAAAAGCAACAAGGAGTAGATCTACGATTTAGCATGAAACAATGCATGAAAATAAGATCCTAAATAAATCACATGAAAAACTCAAAATAAAAATGATCCAAGACTCGATCTATGATCTAGATGTGTCACTCATCTAAATTCCATGGACGATTCACGAGATCTAACAAGAAATCAAAGAGTTAAGGCAAAAAGCATAAATTGAAGAACAAGCATGAAATTAAAAGAAAGCTTACATGAATTAAAAGGAGAATCCAAAATCTCGAATGGAATTACAATCAAAATTAAAATCCAAGGGAGTACTTGAATTCTTCTTGAGCTTACAAATCCAAGGAAAATGCTTGAAATTAAATCTAAATCTAGAAAGAGAAAATTATCCCAAACCCAAGCTTGGGTTGGAAGGAGGTGATTTTACAAAATGAGAGTTGTCTCTTATTTATACTAGACTTAACTTGGGTTTAAATGGGCCAAATTAGAAAAAAAAAGGCTTGTATTTCCCGAGTTTGACCAAAGTTGACCCCTGTTGACCTTCCTAGCCACTTGGCTAGCCTTTTGGCACATTTTGACTTGGTTTGGCTCAAGGTGGCTCGACCATGGCTGAACCTGGGCGCGGATGGGCGCACATGGGCGCTGGTGGCCGACAGGCTGGGCAAGAGCGGGCGACACTGGGCGTGTGCGCGGGCATGATGTTGGGCGCAGGGGTGGGTGACGCTGGACACAAGCTTGGGTGATGCTGGGCGCAGGCATGCAGGCGCTGCGCGCGATGGGCGCTGGCAAGCAAGCACGGGCGCTGCGCGGGCGTGCGGCCTGGCAGACGCTGGGCGAGAATCTTGGCAATGCTGGGCGTTGTTGGGCAACGCTAGGCGTGGAAATGGGCGAGGCTAGGCAAGGCTAGGCCACCATTCCAGAATGTTAGCCATTTTTGGAGCCTCTTCTTGGCACCAATTTGGGCACGCCTTGGCATGACTTGGATTAAACTTTGGCCTTCAATGCCTTTACCTATGGAAATAGGATTTTGAACATAAGAACCCAAGAATTTCACCAATCCTTAAACTAATTGAACCCATTAAACTATATTAAATATAAAATCAACAAGAAACAAGAAAAATAAAAAAAAAACGAGAAAACCAACGAAAAACCTAATAAGACTCGACTTGAAACCACTAAAAACAACATAAAAACTTAATTAAAAACACGATAAAAACACAATAATTTCATGCAAAACAATACCTCCTCATGTAATTTGATTACGATTCTATAATTACTTACTCAGTGGTAAAAACAACAACAAAAAGTATTAATATTCAACCACACACACTAAATTACAATAAAACTAAAATAGATAACATTAATATTATAATAAAATAGTCTCATAAATGTCTTCATGTGTCATATCCCCTTGCGTGTGTTGTTGTATGAAGGTCATAGTTATGTGTATCTTGGTGGTCTGATTTATCTGAGTCACTCGCCTGCACATATCTCTATAACTCCCCCATACCATTACCAGGGAATGGTATATGAGATCTATATCTCTGTGTAAAGAGAAGAGAAGTTTAAATTAAATTAGTTTCCTTTTCTCTAGAATTGGATGGACCTACTCATAAAGCGATAAAAGCTCTCTGATTCAGTCACTGAGCAGTTGGACAACTTGGGATGTTCAAATCCATATGAGGGCTCTTGTGTATTTTAAGTTCATACATGATTGAAACAGTGATGTAAATGAGTTGAACGCATCAGGTTGTACCATTGAAGGTGTATAGTATCCTGGAGTGATAGATATACTGAATGGCGGCTGATAGGTCGAAGTGGAGGGCCCTAGAAAGGTTGGATAATAAGTATGTAAACTCATTGATAATTGTAATTACAAATTGACAATTTAATTACCTGTATAAAACCGACGTGTAGATGTGATGGCACATGTAGTATATGAGAAAGAAGGAGATGCATGAGTTGTGTGTGTTTACTTTCTTTTTGCCTACCCCTACCTCTAGAAGTTGCGGTATGCTGTGAAATAGACTTATCTAAAGATGGAAAAGGTGGTAGTGGAGGCAAACGCAGGAGTTGTAACATATTGGTCAATCCATCCATAAACACCTAGGGTAATCTTTAATTAGAACTAATGGTAATCTTTAATCCATCCATATTGGTCAATAAACTCATGGTCTTTAGAACTAAAATCTCTAACATCAGTGCAAATTCGATCAAAAGAGGTAATCTTTAATTAATGAAAGTATCATTAAATGATTCATTGAAATGTATTTATATTATCATTTAATGTTACCAAATTTACCATGGCATGTCTATCTGATTCGTCAATTATTCGTTACCCTCTAGTCATGTGGAGATTATACGGAGTAATCCTGTGGCAATCTATGCTATTATACCATTTATCATATCCATTACATGCCGGGCTGCCACCACGTGTAGGAATACCTTTATACACAGTCTAAGACACGTTTGCACAATATATCACCCAATTTTATGATATCCTAGCTAATAACATTTAGCTCTTCCTGAGTGAGTAATGTCATGCAATACAGTCTGTTCTTCAGCTACAGGCTCAGGTATACCTTGGTGCATACCAAGTTGTCTCAACACTTGATTCGGGAGGTGAAAGTACACTATAGAAGAATTGATTAATGGACACTGAGCTCTACACAAGTTAGTATGAAAATATTCCCCACAATATCAGACAGATCCATGTCATATATGGCTCCCACGTAAGCTAGAAATTATGAAATAATACATGAAAAACTATGATATGTGACAGGTATTTATTTTAGATAGTAGTACACATAAATATATACTTATTCTAGTAATAATTAGTCAAAAATGTCCAAGGTGATGCGCACGGGCTCATTGTATGTGTTAACCAACAATATTACATCCATCGTGCACCATACGGAGGCAAGGCCACTTATCAACATCTTCTTCATTTATTAACACACAACCTAATGGAACCCTTGAGAGCACACTCAGAAGACCACAACAGTAATCTGAGATGAAGCCCATATCTGTAGTAATAAACATGGTCCACCCATTACATGGTTTGAGTGTCTGATGCAGTACATAACTTCGATATAAGCTGGCCCAACTATAATTCCTTACTATTAAATCTTTGAACAATCATAGGTGCAACAATGATGTAGATTCACTTCACGAGTCTGGCATCACCATGCTTCTAAGCAGAGTAAGTGAAACAATTCTGACGTATTGGTCCACCATTGTCTGATTGGTCTCATTTGTGATGACACTGTCCTTTAATCGAATGGTTTGAGCAAAAACTGTGACAATCCCCTAATTTCTTTTATATGAAGAGTAATAACTAAGTAAAACTATTAGTACTCGACCCATTGCTCTTTTGACAATCCAAAATCCCTCGCTAGTATGGGCTTTCCTTTTAACAGTAAGTCGCGTATAATAGAAACATCATGTAAAGACGTGGTCACCTCACCATATGGTAGGTGAAATATGTGAGTCCCAGGTTTTCAATGCTCAAATAATTCCGTGATGAGGTGAGGATCAATATCCATCTGACCACAACATACAACCCCGTATAAACCCATGCAAATTAGTACTAAAAGAACTCATTTGTGTAATGGCCTGACTTCTCCTTGTATATACCATCAAGGTCCTGCCCCATGTAATATAACTATCCTGATCAGTTAGAACCGATGGATCCCATGGTTTGTATATCTTTGACTCATACATCCTACTAAAGAATAACAATATAGTAAGTAAGAATATAATATGGTAAGTAGCAACACAAAGAACATTAATAAGTTCAAATACAATACATAATAACTACATCCACACAAATGACATAATAAGTTCAAATACAATTCATGATAAATACATCCACATAAATGGCATAATAAGTTCCAATACATGTTTTCACAAAATATCAATTTTTCAACGCTCAACCACTACTTAGATGGAAATTACAATTTTATATAATCAAGTCAGTGCAATCGTTATGAAGATGCTTGGTTCTATTTTTGCTCACATTCAACTACCTAATCTATCAAATTATGATTTCTCATAGTGATGTCTCTCACACGTCTAACATGAATTCCCATGGTTGGATTGAGGACTAACTGAAAAGTTGAATTATCCCATTTGTCTTCATTAGGAAGTGAAATGAACGGCCTTTCACATGTTCTCGCATAAGAGTTTATACTATAATATGCTGTAATGAAGTTGGTTGGATCAATGCCCAAGAATTTTCAATCTTTTATTACATGGGCACAAAGTATTCCATCATTACACCATTTCCTGCAAGAGCATTGTTGGGTTGTTAATCGCACCTTGAAAGTCTAGTCAAGCCGTGTACCCGGTGTTAACATTGTCATATAATCAATCTGTGCTTGATGGTAATAAAACTATATACAGGCTTATAGTGCACGTCTTTGTTGTTCTTCATATTTCTCCATGATCTTGCTTGGATAATGGCTGATTCATCTTCAACCATGTTGATGCCTTCACCTTTTTTTTTGTAGAAAATCTTAACGATGCGAATGATGGTGAAATGCACTATGGCAATCATTATGAACCATTTAGAACAAAGTTTATACACTCTGAAATGTTAGTAGTCAAATCCCCACAACGTATCCCACCATCATGGGACAATGTTCATTTTGTCTTGTCAATCCGCTCCAAGTAAGCATGAGCAAGTTTTGATATCTTCTTGATCCCCTCCATTATCTTTTGAAATAATATAGGTAAATCGTAGCTCTGGTATGCCAGCATAAATCATTCACTTCAATTTTTAAATTGGTTATGAATACTGACACAAACATGTCTCAAACAAAAATGATAAAACACCCAAGGAGAAACTCATCCATTCATCTATTGCAGTTGGAATTTCTTTGATGATGATCTGATATGAGGCAGACATCCTCTCGACCCTAAATAATGTGTCTGGACACCATCTATAGAAACAGGTCCATGAAGCAGAAGTCTCTTCATATACAATTGCGCAAGCCAATGGCAATAACGGTTGATGTGTGTCTAATGCGACCACGATAAGCATCTTATATATGTGCTTTATGTACATGTGTGTGCCATCCACACTAAGAACTGGGCGACAGTGAGAAAATGCATCAATATTATATGTCTAAAATACATAGTGCGACATTTACACAGCACGGTTACCAGAGTTTTTGTACTTCCACTTAACAATTGTACCAGAGTTATATGTCTACAATGTCTGCATATACTTTGGTATAGTTTGACATGATTTCTCCTAGTATCATACACATTCTCACAAGCCTGTCTCACCGCTTACGATGCTTTATCATATGAAATATCTTAATCGTAATTATCCTTGATCATTTGGTGGAAGTATTTGGCACGATAAGATCACTAGTGCATCAGAGACAATCTAAACTGGTGAAATAGTTTATCTAGAATGGTTATTAAACTGTTCCAGAAAGTCAGACTTTCTAGAAAGGCTTTTGCACCCATTCTAGAAAGTAGGACGCATGATCACCCATTCTAGAAAGTGGTTATTTGGTCTGTTACCTGTTGAAGCATTCTAGAAAGTAGTTTTCTAGAACGGATATTATAAAATACCTACTAGAAAGTTTCCAATACGGGTTCAAACAAAATACCTTTTGAAAATTGTGTTTTTAGAATGATTAAATATACCTTCTAGAAAGTATAGTTTTTTAAGAATACCTCACATTCTACAAATTATAGTTTTCAGAACGGATTTAAACAAAATACCTTCTGGAAAGTTAGTTTCTAAAACGGGTTTCTAAATATACCTTCTAGAAAGTTTAGTTTTCTAGAACGGGTTTTTAGAGACCCATTCTAGAAAGTTTTAAAAAGAATTTAAAAAAATTAAAATGAAATCAACTACCAAGAAATACACCAAAATCACCAATTCTTAATATATTAATTATTTCACCGAAAAATACACCAAAGTTCAAAAAAAGAAAAACATCTATCGCTATAAACTAATTAACCAAAAATTTCTCAGTACACACAAAATAATTACAGATGATAATTATCGACTTTGACAAATACTATGCCATTAGCAACAAAAACCAGAGTGTACAAAATTACAAAAACTTGCCTGAGAGATGCATGGTATTCATCATAAACTCATTTTCCAGGCTAACAACGAGGTCAGAAGAAGCAAGTGGGAATGACAGGCCTAGCAGTATTAGGATGGGCTTGGGGGTTGACTGGAAAAGCCACGACTGAAGATAAAGAGCTCATCAGTGGACAAAGTGATAAAACAAGACATACGAAGAACATCCATAGATAACAACTATACATGTGGGAAGAATTCAAAAGACTTGCAAATAATGCAAAAAAAACTTGATCGCATTGAACCCAACAACCCAATATATTCTCCTCAGGCTTCTTCAGTTTGATGGTGCTGTCAAATAAGAGTTTCAGTTAAATGTGTCCTAACACTTTACATAAAAAGCACACACAAACTTATTTAAAGTTAGTCTAGTCACTTAAGAGTGGGAGAAAACTACCTCCACATTGACTTGTAAAGACCCTCAAGACACCCTACATTCATATTACTCCAATTCTCATATTAACATATATAAAGACTCTACTACCTAGAATTAGGTCCTGGATTCGAGTTACGCAGGGGATTAGTTAGGGAAGGATTCTTCTTTACTTATAGACTAGGTTTGATGTAATTAAAAAAGAAAAAAGAAAAAAAGATGATATTTTTCAATAACTATATGTGAGCTCTAAGACAGGAACCTTAGAATCAAATGAAAATAGTTGGCCTCACTCAAACCAAACTACGTCAAACACGACCCAGGATTCGATGGAACTCTTCCTTTAAATGGTTGTGTCCCACGAGGAATGTTGAACACTCTGAATTCAAGCATCTACAAGAGGGAAATATTTTATGGAATCCACAATCCAATATGCATTAACCCAATTTCAAATATAAATGCGCTCTTCATAACATAATAGTCAAGCACTCATTCTCATATTATTAATAAATGTAACATCACATACGAGTTATATCAAACTATCAGCTGAAATTTAAATAATGCACAATTTTAACTGAAGGGGAAAAAAAGAAACTCTGAAGAAAGTAAGCAATGTGTCTTGCAAAATCACAATCAACTTATATAGGCAGTGTAAGCTAGTTGGTGCCAATGTTGTGTATGCACTCAACTTTCCACACAATTGGTGAGCTTCCAAACTCATGCTTCACTCATTTAGCCTGATAGTCTTTCACTACACTCTTCAGGTGTTCTTTACGTCTAAAAACATGCCCTTACTAAGCACACATTCCTGAAAATCATAAATCCTTAAAGATATAGGAGCCCCAATGGAACCCATTGGTACATCTGACTAGCTAAAATAATAATAATAAAAATTTAATGACTCATACCAAGATCTCCAGTCAATTTTTGATTTATTATGGTAGGACACACAAATTCTTGGTCTGCTTTACAATCCTCAAACTCGTCATGCACATCAACATCATCGTCATGATCATCATCACCACTGGTGTTGTCAGAACTATCATCATGACCGCTTGTCGTTAAGCGTCAAATTAAATATTTATTTTTCCTCAACTTTTCTCTACAAACTAGTAGTAGCGATAAGTAAGGGTCGATCCCACGAGGAGTGTGGTTTAGATCGTGATAGTTCGTATTTTATTCAACAAATAGATGCGGTAGAAATTGTGAACTAATATAAGAGAACAAAATAAATAAGTGATAAAATAATTAACAAAAAATTCAATAATAATAAAATTCTAGTTCTAGTTCTAGTTCTGTTTCCACCCTCGATTCACTCATTCAACCAACCACAATATCATAATTTATTCATCATAAGCGACTAAAAACCCTAAGTAACAATAAGATCTGCTACTCGAATTTGCCCTTACCATTTACTCAATTAGGTTAGGTTTATATAGGATTCTTCTTTCTTTCCGCGCAAGTTTTCTTCCAAAAATAGCTCAGCCGAGTCGGCGTCGATAGGGCGTCGATCGATGCATGCCAGCCGTAGGCGTCGACGCGCATCATCCGCCCGCATCGACATGCGTGTGCGTCGACAGACACACCTTCAATCGACGCTACAGAGAGTTACCGTCGACATGGCGTCGACCGACGGACTTTGAATCGACGCTACTGCAGCTTCTCGTCGACATGGCGTCGATCGACGCCCGCAACAAGCACGAAACGCTGCACATCGCGTCGACCGACGTGAGCCATCCTCGGCATCTACGCGAGCATCGACGCAACATCCTGACTCGTCGGGATTCTTCTGCTGATTCGTTGGTCCTCATCTCTCGAATTCCTTGTTAACCATCTTTCACTCAATATAGCACCAAATACTGCAAAATAAAGAAGAAATATACAATTGGTGCTCCTCCATTCATAATAATGAATATGCGAGAAATAAACATATATGAGAACATTAAGCGCATAAAAACATAGGAATTAAACCATAAATTATCATACAATTTCTTGCCTATCAAATTTCCCCAAACTTAAACCTTGCTTGTCCTCAAGCAACATTAGAGTTAAAGCATTGGACAAAAATAATATAAGTAAGTCACTCAAATTGACCAAATGAACTCATACGGACTCTAGACACCATTATATTTCTAGAGATTGCAAGCGTTTCAAGTATTGACCTAGGTAATCCCAACAGTTTGGCAACCCCTTTTCATATACGTCACGTCAATGTACTATGGTTCCCCCTCGCTATCCAATGGTTTGGCTCTATCCATTGTTGAAAGTGATCAAATATCTCATCCTCTCCCATTTATTTATTTATTTATTTATTTTCAATTGAGGCCCGCAGCTCCGCACTACCGTTCTTGACTTGACTTGATAATGATTCGGCGCTGGATAGGAGGATCGTCTTCATTTGGTATTTGATTTGTTGGATTCACCTCCGCCATGTTAGAGATTGTAATTGGATTGCGCCAGTTGAATATGTGCATGAATTTTTTGAGCTACTAGCATCTTCGTTTGATTTTCGCCCTTAGATTTTGTAAGCGAATTGCACTTGGTACACGGATAGGCAGCTGTTTCGGCACCTCAATTCTTTTTGATTTTTCAATTTTCTACTTATGCCATGCCGGTATACCCCAATCGGACTTTATTTTATTCTGTTTCGACTAACGAGATATTATCACACAACCGCCAACTTCAAGGCCCCACACAATTCATATTGAGTACGACAACCACAAATACATATCAACAACGCAACAATCTAGAATTGACGCCCCGCAAATGGATCACAAAATACTAACATGTGTACCATTGACTTCTAAATCAAATGATGTCTAAAGAATTTAACCGAAACATAGTTCATCAAAGCAATTCAAGCAAGTACTTTTAACTTTTTATTTTTCAATCCTCCAGAATATATCACAAAAATTTTAAATTTTTTAGCACAATATTCTCAAAAATAGTCTCAATAACCCACTCCCCCAAACTTAAACTTTAGCTTGTCCTCAAGCGAACACAAAACAAGAACAAGCAAATCATAAAAATTATAAGGGAATAGTAAGGGAAAAGAAATCACCCAGGTAAATGTCAATCACGAAAATCATCCTTGATAAGATAGGCCCAATCATCCAAATTCATCAACCACGCTTTCTCTCCTTTCAACTGCAAAATAAAAATAAAAATGAAAATAATGTAAACATTGGGTTGCCTCCCAACAAGCGCATTTTCTTAACGTCGTCGGCTCGACGTGTTACCCGCTCAATTCCATGGGGGTTTCGGTGGAGGTCTCAATGTGAAAGGAACTCCCATGACTTCGTCCTCCATAATTTGCATCCGTTTCAACGTAGGATGCTTGACCGGATCCTTACGACTTTGTGGTGGCTTCTCATAGAATTTTGCTAAGATGGTCTCGTCTATCACCACATACAAAAAATCATCGGTCGCCTCCTTCTCACAAACATCTTCATGCACGTAAGTCTCCTCTTCATCCTTCATCACTTGACACATGGTCCATGATGGCAATGGCTTTGGCTCGGCTCCGACCTCGATAGGAGAAACGGTGGAATAAGGAAAATTATTTGTAAGCTCAGCCAGACTATGATCAAAACGTGTCCGCCTCGTATTCATCCACCAATTCAAATGTCGGGTCCTCCGCATCATTGATTTTCTGCACATCTTGCAGCATGATGGCACTCACATTCTCCACGCGTTCCTCGGTTTGAGAAGACAATCGTTTATCCAGTTGGCTGATGTGATCCTCCATTTGACTCAATTGAGATTCGAGCTTGCGTAAGAAGGTAGAGAACGCACGTTGAAGGAGCTAGCAAGTTCGGATCTCCCGCAACAACAACTTTGCATCACGTTTCCAACCGTAGAGGATGCTAAATTCGAATTGAGATCCGGATTAATCTATCATTTGATGGCAAAGACCCTCATAAGTATTTGAAGGAATTTCATATTATATGCACGAGCATGAAGCCCGCCAGAGTGACTGATTAACAAATTAAACTACGGGAGTTTCCATTCTCATTGAAGGGTCTCGCTAAATATTGGCTTTATTACTTACCTTCTGGATCCATCACCACGTGGATGGCGTTAGAGAGGGTACTTTTGCAAAGATATTTTCCCGCTTCACGGGTGGCGAGCTTGCGTAAGGACATTTGTGCAGTAAGGCAGTTACCCGGGGAGACATTGTATTAGTATTGGGAGCATTTCAAGAGACTCGTCACTAGTTGCCCTCAGCATCAAATGGGCGAGGAGTTATTAATACAATACTTTTATGAAGGTCTCTGTCTCACTGATAGAAACATGATAGATGCGGCAAGCGGAGGCTCACTCATGGAAAGTTGACACAAAATTTTGACCGCTCGTCGTTGAAGCGTCAAAAATAATATTTATAAAGTTCCTCAACTTTCCTCTACTAACTAGTAGCAATGGCAAGCAAGGGTCGATCCCACGAGGAGTGTGGATTAATTTGTGATTTTCTTGTATTTTAATAAACTAAGAAAATGGGGGTGAAGAGTATTAATTAATCTAAGAAAACTAAATAACTAAAGAAAACAATTAAAATCAAATAACTGAAACAATTAAGAAAATAAATAAGAAATAATAATAAATAACTTTCCAGTCCTAGTTCAGTTTCTACCCTCGTTCAATTCATCTAACCAATTGAAATATTAAATCCATTCATCATATGAAAATAAAAACCCTAAGTAACAATAAGCTCTGTTACTCGAATTCACCCTTACCGTTTACTCAAATCATGATTACTTATTTCATGACATGATTACTGAATTATTAATTTGGATTGGCCACCTAGATTAGGGATTTGGTTATCAATTGCTAGAAAGAGGACTGCTTCCCGTGTAATTGTCGTAGTTTCGATTTCTCTGAAGCAACTAATGGATCTCGTATCATTAGGGGTAACACAACATAGGTTGAATAAACCGAGCTTATGCGTTTATTGCTTAGATTAACCTATTTGCCTAGATATTAATGCTGTTGTTGGGTTGAATCTAGAGAGCTTATTCTAGGTTATTCAATAATTAGAATCAATTAAAGAGCTTATTTTAC
>BMAC01000884.1:239109-253018 GCA_014905375.1 Phtheirospermum japonicum | reverse complement strand
GCGCCGTTGCCGGGGAGTGACGCGTTTAAATTGTGATTTGACGTTATATTTTAATATTTTTATTTTTATTTATTATTTTCGTTTTCAAAAAAAAAAGAAAAAAAATTAATTAATTAATTTTCTTTTTAGATTTTATGACTATGGAAGGAGCGAGAGAACGCACGTTGAAGGAGCTAGCAAATCCGGATCTCCCGCAACAACAATTTTGCATCACATTTCCAACCTTGGAGGATGCTAACTTCGAATTGAGATCCGGATTAATCTATCATTTGATGGCAAAGACCCTCATAAGTATTTGAAGGAATTTCATATTATATGCACGAGCATGAAGCCCGCCAGAGTGACTGATTAACAAATTAAACTACGGGAGTTTCCATTTTCATTGAAGGGTCTCGCTAAATATTGGCTTTATTACTTACCTTCTGGATCCATCACCACGTGGATGGCGTTAGAGAGGGTACTTTTGCAAAGATATTTTCCCGCTTCACGGGTGGCGAGCTTGCGTAAGGACATTTGTGCAGTAAGGCAGTTACCGGGGAGACATTGTATTAGTATTGGGAGCATTTCAAGAGACTCGTCACTAGTTGCCCTCAGCATCAAATGGGCGAGGAGTTATTAATACAATACTTTTATGAAGGTCTCTGTCTCACTGATAGAAACATGATAGATGCGGCAAGCGGAGGCTCACTCATGGATAGGACACCGACAGCAGCAAGGGAGTTGATCTCGAACATGGGCGGCTAATTCTCAGCAATTCGGCTACCGTGATAATTCATCGAGATTTTGCCATACATTCGATCATGTCACCGATGATTGCCCAACGCTACGAGCCATTCGTGAAACGAACGCCTATGGAGTGAGGCCTAGAAGAATGGCAAGAGGGGAACTACGATCCTTACGAGCCAAGGTGGGGGGACCCTCCAAATTTTCAAAGGGGACAAAATTTTTCGAGACAATATGATGACCATCCCCAAGCACAAGAACCGTCCCCAGCCTTCATAAAGATGATGGAGGCCATGATTACAAACACCAAGAAGCTCGAAGCCCAATTGAGTCAAATGGCGGATCACATAAGCCAATTGGATAAACGATTGTCTTCTCAAACTGAGGAACGCATGGAGAATGTGAATGCCATCATGCTGCAAGATGTGGGAAAAATCGATGATGCGGAGGACCCGACATTTGAAATGGAGGACGAATTCGAGGAAGAAGAAACAAGGCGGACACGTGTTGATCATAATCTGCCTGAGCTTACAAATGATGTTCCTAATTCTACCGTTTCTCCTATCATCAAGCAGAACCAAAGCCAGTGCCACCATGGACCGTGTGTCAAGTGATGAAGGATGAGGAAGAGACTTGCGTGCGAGATGATGTTTTTGAGAAGGAGGAGACCAATGATCTTCCGTATGTGGTGATAGACGAAACCATCTTAGCAAAATTCTATGTGAAGCCACCACAAAGTCGGAAGGATCCGGTTAAGCATCCAACGTCGAAACGGATGCGAATTATGGAGGATGAGGTCGTTGGCACTCCGTGCACTTTGAGACCTCCACCGAAACCCCCATGGAGTTGAGGGGTACCACGTCGAGCCGACGACGTTAAGAAAAGGCGCTTGTTGGGAGGCAACCCAATGTTTACATTATTTCTATTTTTATTTTTATTTTTGCAGTTGAAGGGATACTAAGCTTGGTTGATTTGGACGATTGGGCATATTTTCGGAAAAGATCGTTTGGAACCGAGAACCCCCTCGATGTTTACCCCGGTGATTTCTTTTCCCTTACTCTTCCCTTATGATTTATTATTTGCTTGTTCTTGCTTTATGCTTGAGGACAAGCTAAAGTTTAAGTTTGGGGAGTGGGTTATTGAGATTAATATTGTGCTGAAAATTGCTAAATTTTTGAAATTTTTGCGATTAAATTCCGGGAATTGAAAAGAAAAATGTTAAAAGTACTTGCTTGAATTGCTTTGATGAATTATGTTTCGGTTAAATTTTTAGTCGTCATTTGATTTAGAGGTCAATGGTACGCATGTTAGTGCTTTTGTGATTCATGTGTGGGGCGTCAACTCTAGATTATTGCGTTGTTGATGTGTATTTGTGGTTGTCGTACTCAATATGAGTTGTGTGGGGCCTTGAAGTTGGCGGTTGTGTGAAAATATCTCGTTAGTAGAAACAGAAGTCAAATAAAGTCCGGTTGGAGTATACCGGCATGGCGTGAGTAGAAAATTAAAAAATCAAAAAGAATTGAGGTGCTGAAACAGCTGCCTATCCGTTGTACCAAGTGCAATTCGCTTACAAATTCTAAGGGCGAAATCCAATGAAGATGCTAGTAGCTCAACAAATTCATGCACGTATTCAAGTGGCGCATATACAATCAAAATCTCAAACATGGCGGAGGTGAACTCAACAAATCAAATACCAAATCAAGACGATCCTCCTATCCAGCGCCGAATCATTATCAAGTCAAGTCAAGAACGGTAGTGCGGAGCTGCGGGCCTCAATTAAAAAAATAAAATAAATAAATAAATGGGAGGCAAAATTTTGACCGCTCGTCGTTGAAGCGTCAAAAATAATATTTATAAAGTTCCTCAACTTTCCTCTACTAACTAGTAGCAATGGCAAGCAAGGGTCGATCCCACGAGGAGTGTGGATTAATTTGTGATTTTCTTGTATTTTAATAAACTAAGAAAATGGGGGTGAAGAGTATTAATTAATCTAAGAAAACTAAATAACTAAAGAAAACAATTAAAATCAAATAACTGAAACAATTAAGAAAATAAATAAGAAATAATAATAAATAACTTTCCAGTCCTAGTTCAGTTTCTACCCTCGTTCAATTCATCTAACCAATTGAAATATTAAATCCATTCATCATATGAAAATAAAAACCCTAAGTAACAATAAGCTCTGTTACTCGAATTCACCCTTACCGTTTACTCAAGTAAAATAAGCTCTTTAATTGATTCTAATTATTGAATAACCTAGAATAAGCTCTCTAGATTCAACCCAACAACAGCATTAATATCTAGGCAAATAGGTTAATCTAAGCAATAAACGCATAAGCTCGGTTTATTCAACCTATGTTGTGTTACCCCTAATGATACGAGATCATTAGTTGCTTCAGAGAAATCGAAACTACGACAATTACACGGGAAGCAGTCCTCTTTCTAGCAATTGATAACCAAATCCCTAATCTAGGTGGCCAATCCAAATTAATAATTCAGTAATCATGTCATGAAATAAGTAATCATGATARGTAAACAAGATAACACAAGCAATCTCATATGAAGAACGAAAGAAATACGCATAACTTAATTAAAACATAATTTCACGAGGGTTTCAACATCTCTAGGACTAGATAAAACAATCTACTCACTCATGGAGTTCATAGAATAACAGAAAAATAAAGAAATAAAACATAAATCTAAGATAGAAAAGAGATAAGAAAGCTTAGATCTTGAATCTTGAGTCTTCAATCTTCAAGCTCTTGATGGATGGTTGAATTGGGTGTTTTGGACTCCTTTTGGTGTCTTGGAACCCTAGGATTAATGTTCCCTGACGTTTTTGATYTTTAAGGGAGGTATTTATAGGTTTAGGAAGTCTTGGGCAACAAGAAMCACTTAAAAAACGCGTTTTCTGGGCTGTCGCGTCGACTGACGCGTTTCGGATCGACGCYACAGCGAGTTCYCGGGCAAGTGCATTGGCCAGGACTTTCTATAACGGTTCTGGAGTCAGCCGGTCTAGATTGTCGACGCGGGCGGACTGGGCGAGCGACGCAGGCAGCGCTCGGCAGGATCGGCAGTGCTCGGCAGCGTCGACGCATTCGGTGCTCTCGCGTAGATTAACGTCGGTTCAGCGTCGACTGACGCGACAGAGAGCTCTGTAGGCAGGTAAATCGAACGACATCGGTTCTTGTAGGCAGCAGTCAGCGGCACTTTCTATAACGGTTGATCCCAGCGATAACCCATCTAGAAAGTGCAGAATCGTCCTTTCTTTGTTTTCTCGCCCGTTTTGTCTCTCGTTTCCTTATGCAACTCTCATGCATTCTTCAACTCAACAATTTAGCACCTAATTGCTGCAAAATAAGAGAGAAATACACAATTGGTGCTCGACTACTCATAATAATAAATATGCGAGAAATAAATATATATAAGAATATTAAGCACATGAAAATATAGGAATTAAACCATTAAATAAAGCACAATTTCTCGCCTATCACACTCCCCGGCAACGGCGCCAAAATTTGACCGCTCGTCATTAAGCGTCAAATTAAATATTTATTTTTCCTCAACTTTTCTCTACAAACTAGTAGTAGCGATAAGTAAGGGTCGATCCCACGAGGAGTATGGTTAAGATCTTGATAGTTTGTATTTTATTCAACAAATAGATGGGGTAGAAATTGTGAACTAATCTAAGAGAACAAAATAAATAAGTGATAAAATAATTAACGAAAAATTCAATAATAATAAAGTTCTAGTTCTAGTTCTGTTTCCACCCTCGATTCACTCATTCAACCAACCACAATATCATAATTTATTCATCATAAGCGACTAAAAACTCTAAGTAACAATAAGCTCTGCTACTCGAATTTGCCCTTAACACTTACTCAATTAAAATAAGCTCTTTAATTGATTGTAATTATTGAACAACCTAGCATAAGCTCTCTAGATTTAATCTAACAACAACATTAATACCCAGGCAAATAGGTTAATCTAAGCAATAAACACATAAGCTTGGTTTATTTAACCTATGTTGTGTTATCCCTAATGATTCGCAGTCATTAGTTGCTTCAGAGAAATAGTAGTTACAACAATTACACAAGAATCAATCCTATTTCTAGCAATAGATAACCAATCCCTAATCTAGGTGATCAAGCCAAATTAAGAATTAAGCAATCATGTCATGAATTTATCATGAAAAGTAAACAAGATAACACAAGCAATCGCATATGAAGAACGAAAGACAATTTTGCATAAATTAATTAAAACATAGTTTCACGAGGATTTCAACATCCCTAGAACTAGATAATAAGTCTACTCACTCATGGAGTTCATAGAATAACAGGAAAATAAAGAAATAAAATATAGTTCTAAGATAGAAAAGAGATAAGAAAACTTAGATCTTGAATCTTGAGTCTTCAATCTTCAAGCTCTTGATGGTTGGGTGTTTTGGACTCCTTTTGGTGCTCAGAAACCCTAGGATTTATGTCGTGTGTCCCTTTGGGACGGAATTAGGTCAGGTTTATATAGGATTCTTCTTTCTTTCCGCGCAAGTTTTCTTCCAAAAATAGCTCGGCCGAGTTGGCGTCGACAGGGCATCGATCGACACATGTCATCCCTAGGCGTCGACGCGCATCATCTGCTCGCATCGACGTGCGTGTGCGTCGAGCGATGCACTTTCAATCGACGCTATAGAGAGTTACCGTTAACATGTCATCGACCGACGGACTTTGAATCGATGCTACTGTAGCTTCTCGTCGACATGGCATCGATCGACGCGCGCAACAAGCATGAAATGCCGCACATCATGTCGACCGACGCGAGTCATCCTCGGCATCTACGCGAGCATTGATGCAACATCCTGACTCGTCGGTTTTCTTCCGCCGATTCATTGGTCCTCGTCTCTTGACTTCCTTGTTAACCATCTTTCACTCAATATAGCACCAAATACTGCAAAATAAAGAAGAAATATACAATTGGTGCTCCTCCATTCATAATAATGAATATGCGAGAAATAAACATATATGAGAACATTAAGCGCATAAAAATATAGGAATTAAACCAACAATTATCGTACAGTTTCTCGCCTATCACATCACTTCCCATCTCATTGGGTTCAAAATCAAGAGGTGAGTCTGGCCCAAAAAGATCAGCCACGTACATATTATTTGTGTGAAGCTTCTGATTACTCACATTTGATAAACCTTGTGTGCCTATAGGTATACTAGACACATCTTCATCTCTTAAAAGCTCTGTGCATTGATAATAATCATAATTTGTAGATGCAGTTGTGTTGGTATTTTTCAAATCGAGGCTCTAATTCGACATACACTTTAAGAAAATCTAGCCCTAGGGAATGGATCTAAGAATTCCCCTAAATCATGCTCATTCGCAATTAAAACATTCTCACACATATTGTTATAACTGGACTTAGTTGAGGTTTTTAAGACTATTTCATTTACATCATTATTCATTACTATAAACAAAATATAGGTCAACTTCACTAAATTGTTCAATAAAAAATCTTTCTAGAAGCAATTGTCTGACGGTCATATCTCACTTCATAACCATTTTGCACAATTTGTCCACCAAAATACATGACTGTGGTGATCTTGTTTGAAAACATTGTTTATGTATAATGACAATTAAACACATCACTAAAAATTAGAATTCTCAAATTTATACTTCTACAATTTTTGTACAAAATACTACCATTTAATTTAATCAATTTCCACTTTTATTTCTACAATTTTTCTACATTTTAAGTTTAACAGTTTTAATGATTTTAAAAAATATATGAAAATATTCTATAAATAATTTTGACAGCTTTTTTTATATAATTTTATGAAATTACAAAAAAATTATAAATTTGTTTTAGTATTACTTTGTTTAACACATTTTCGTGATTTTAAAAAACATACGAAAGTATCTTATAAATTATTTTAATAATCAATTTTTTTTTGTGATTTTACAAAATAACAAAAACTGTTCTTTCTCTTTTAAATATTAGCTTTTGTGATTTTACAACACGAGAATATTCTATAAATTATTTTAATTGACAATATGTTCTTTTCTATGATTTTATAACATTATAAAAACTTTTAATTTCTTATTTAATATTACTTCATTTAATAATATTCTAGAAATTAACAATTATTTTAATTATGACTAGTGATTGAGATTTAACAATTACAACAACACATACACAAATTAATAAAACATTAACAGTTACGAAATTATATACAACAACGATAATATCATGTTTTATTTGTAAAATTTAAATAATCTTGTTATATGCATATCTATAAGTAATTGGAGCAACTTCACTCCCTTCGACCAAAAGTAATCCCACAATGTCATTAATTGGAGTAATAGATAAAAGTACTATAAAACTTTAAAATTGTACCATTAGACAAACAAACAAATTAACAAGATGTATGAACATTTATTTCAAAACAATACAACAAAATGGCAGCACAAATTTATTTATGATTACATTGAAGAAATAGTTCATTACCTGGAAATGTCAATCTTTGTAAAATGATGAACTTGTGCTTTTTTCTCCACACCATATGATGTTGCTGCTTACTAGAAATCCTCCACACTTTTCTTAGAAATTTATTAGATTTTTATTCATATTTTTACTCTTACAAGGGTGATGGATTGATGAACGATATTTCAAGATGAGTGAAACTTTTACTCAAACTAGACATGTGAGTGAATCTCCTCCCCCCAACATGTTAGGAGGTAACCCTGAACTAATTAGGAAAACGTTCATTATGTCTTTCAGGGTTCAATTCTTGCGTTCCGCAACGCCATTCGATTGAGGTGAATAAGGAGCAGTTGTTTGATGGATTATTCCATATTCAACACACAACTCTTGGAACAGAGAAACATAATCTCCACCTCAATCACTACGAGTTGCCTTAATTCGAGTGTTCAATTGATTCTCAACTTATTTTTAAAAGTTTTAAATGCATCAATTGCTTCATCTTTGCCTTTTAGTAGATAAACATGGCAAAATCCCATGCAGTCATCTATAAAAGTAACAAAATACTTTTTACCTCCTCTATTTTGCACAAATTTCATGTCACAAATATTAGTGTGAATTAATTCTAGAGGAACCGAACTTCTTTCTACTAAATGGAAATAAGGTCTTCTTGTTTTTCATGTAATTGTGGTGTTTTTCTCGTATTCTTAATTAGGGCTTAGTGTTGTTTATAGTGGTTTTGAGTCGAGTTTCGTGAAGTTATTAGGTTGTTTTCTTGCTCTATTGTTTTTTGTGTTTCTTTTTTATTTTTATACTTGATTTGGTTAAATGGGTTCAATTCATTTGTGAATGGGTGTGATTCTTGCTAGATTTGAAGTTATGGGTGGCAAAAAGCGAAAAAGAAGGTGAAATTGGCCCCCGACCTCACCTTGGCTCGAGCCAAAGCGAGTCTGAGCACGCCAAGACGTGCCAAGACTAGTCAAAATCCACCCCACGAACTAGCTCCAAAACACCAAAATATTCTGGAATGGTCACCAAGACGTGCCAAGCCACGCAAAGACTCGCCAATCGGACCTTGGCTCAAGCCGCCGTGCGCCAAGGCAAGCCAGCCGAGCGCTGCTGAGATGCCCACGCACGCCTGCCGACCACGCCCGCACACGCCCGCCAGCACCTGCCGAGACCGCTCGCCGCCCAGAGCATGCTAGCGGCAGCCCGCCCTGCGCTCGCCAGCACTGCGCGCCCATGCCCGTGCGTCCCCTACTGACACCTGCTGACCAGCGCCGCCCAACTCCGCCCACGCCCATGCCAACTCGCGCCATTTCACCCCTATCTCAAGCCAACCCACGCCAAACATCGAGCCAAGGGTCTAGCAAGGCTATTCCGGGTCAAACTTGGTCAAACATGGAAAATCCAAGCTTTTAAGGCTTATTTGACCCATTTACCCTTAATAAAACTTAGTATAAATATGAGACATCTCTCATTAGCTAAACATCAACCATTCTCCTCCCATCTCATGCATGGGTTTGGATTTAATTTCTCTCTCTAGTTCTTAGACTTAATTTCAAACTTTTCTTTGGGTTTGTAAGTTCAAGAAGAATTTAAGTCATCACTTGGATTTTATTTTGGATTGCAATTTCATTAAAGTTTGTTATTCTCTTTCTTAATTCAAGTAAGTTTTTCTTAATTTTCTTACTTGTTCTTCAATTTATGCATTTTTTCCTTAGCTCTTAGATTTATTGTTAGATTTATGATTTCGTTTATGAAATATAGGTGAGTGACACACCTTGATCATAGATCGGGTCCTTGATCATTTTTATTTTAAGTATTTCCTATGATTTATTTTGGTTTTTACTTTCATGCATGGTTTTATGTTGATTCCTAGATCTAGTCTTTGTTTCTAGTTATTCTTCAAAAAAGATTTTAACTTTCACGTCAACTTTTATTGCTCTTTCTATTGGTGCTTTCGATTTTCGTTGATTTGCATGATTTAAATTTCATGATCATGCATGCATAGTTGTACCTTAGGTTTTCATGCTTGTACTTTGTTGTTTTTTTACTTTTTTATTGCTTATTTTGATTATTGCTTGCAATTCCAATATGGTATATGCATGAGGCATTTGAAATACTTGCTTTACTTTTCATAGTAACTCGTTTATGGTCGTAGTTTCGTAATTTTTCATTTATTTTCGTTTTCTCTTAATCTCTCAATCTGAAAACCCATTGATCCTCACGAGCACTTGAATTCTGGTAACACCAAGCCATGAACCCTTTATACCACTAAAAAGCACACTTCAAAATGGCACCGTTGCGACTCGGCTTGGTTAAGGTTTTCGATTTTCTTGTAGTTTCTTTGAATTTTTAGCTTTCTTTTGTATTTGACATTTTTCTTGAGTGTATGCACGGGTGTCAAACTATTGGGAACGATTTGGCACCTTATATTTCTAACCCTGAGCGATTTAGGCATTTAAGACGTCCCTTGATTACTAATCACGACATGGCAAATAATCTTCCAAACACCAGCACGTTTCTCAATCCCAACGAGAAGTCTCCATGGGACCATGATCCTCAAAGATCTAGTACTTCCGAGCCCGTTGTTCATGTCGAGTCTTCCACACCAAGTTATAAACTCGGGCTTTCAACTCCCAATCCAACGGGCTCTCCCAACCACACTCTAGGAAATCAAGGGAGTGGTTCCACCATTCATGGTCACGCCATGGGCCTACCCCAAGGTAACACACACATTTGCAATCCTTATGGAAATGGGGGTTACATTCTTAACATGGAAGGGCATGGTGAAAACCATGTTGGGAATGGGCTGAATTATAACGGCTTTGGCAACGTGGGAGGGCATGGTGCAAACCATGTTGCTAATGGCAGAATCGACAACGGTCAACCCAACATGGGAGGGCATGATGCAAACCATGTTGGGTATAGCATCTTCATGGGTTTGAATGGTCCGTATGGAGGTTATGGTGCTCCCAATCCTTATCTGAATATATATAATGGAAGTTTTGTTGGTCCGAGTGGGAATGTTGGTGGCCAAAATCCGAATCCCGGCCCGTATGGAGTTCCTCATGCTAATAATTTTAATCATTCTCCGTATGTGAATCTTAATGGTAATGGTGGAGGTCCGTGTTATGGAGGTGCCAACAATAATATTCACGAGGGCACTCCCGGTCCGTTTGCTTTGTTTAGAGGTATGAGCCCCAATTCCCTAAAAGCCTTTGTGGGGGCAACTATTTCATCGTGCGTATCCCTTCCTCCCGAGGTTATGGCTATTGGTATACGATCGCTTGATTTTGCTCGGATTCCGATATTTCATGGGTTTGCTAAAGAGGATCCTCTCCAATTCCTTCGACAATTCTTATGGCAAGTCTCGAGTTTTCACCATCCAAACATGATGAGTTTAGAGCATCTTCAACTCCGATGTTTTTCGTATGCTCTTCAAGATAAAGCATTCATGGTTTATGAGTATCCCTTCCAATTCAATTCATATATGGGATGAACTTTCGGCAATATTTTTGGACCATTATTATTCTGATGAAAAGATGGCCGAGTAGAGGATCAAGATTATCTCGTTTAAGCAAATGAAGAATGAGCCATTTCACTCGGCTTGGGATCGTTTCCAAGATATTATCACGAGTTGTCCGCATCATTGTATTCCAAAGGAACTTCTAATCCAAACATTCTATGAGGAATTGGACCCACATTTCCAATATATGGTGGACATGTCATCAGGGGGTAATATGAAGGATCAACCTCCTCAAGTGGTTCACAAGATTTTCACCACTCTAGCCAAAAATTCTCAACAAAAGTCTTCTCAAGCAATGTATTCTAGTGCCAATGAAGTGAGTGACGCTTCGTCCCCTAGGGAGCCTGATTTGGAAAAGAAACTGGCGGCTATGGAGGCTCAAATTGCTAAGTTGTCTAGCCCAAGCCCGGATCCCCCGTGTGCGTCGTGTGGAATAGCTGGTCATGATACCTTGTATTGTCCTTCAAATCCCTTTTTATATATGTCGATGCCTCATTCGGAGGAAGTATGTGTAGTTTAAGAGTATCAAGCGATACCCGGTTTTGCTAAGCCATCTTTTGCTTATCCACCAAATCATAATCCTCCTATCATTCTAGCAATCGCATGCATCCGAATTTTAGTTATGCTAATACAAATGCTCGTCCTCACGTGGGTCCGTCTCATCCGTCTATTCCGGTGAATGTCCTACTCCACCTTCCGATCCAAATCTTTTGGTCATTATGCAATAAATGCAAGTATTTTCCGTTACGTTGGCTTCGTTCGATGCTTGGTTCAATGCTCTTGAGGCTACAACAAATGGGTTAAATAATAAAATGGGGTAATTATCAAGTGATGTGAATATGTTAAAGCAAGCTAATGAGAAAGGAAAATTTCCAAGACAACCTTCACAAGCTCATGCGGTCACGTCCCTTCGAAGTGGTAGGGTAGTTGATAATAAGTTTGCCCCACCATCCGAGGAGGAGGAGGTTTCTATTCTAAATATCCTTACTCCTTCCGGTTCTACTCTCATGGGTCCCACTTTGGCAAAGGAAATTTTCGATGGCCTACACAAGTCTTTGGACGCCTATAAACCACCAACTTCTAAGGCCCCTATGCCCTATCCATCCCGGCTACAAAATGCTAAGAAAGATGGACACTTTCAAAAGCTCTATGATCTATTGTCCAACGTAAACATCACTCTTCCCTTGTTAGACGCCATCTGGGATATGCCCTCTTATTCCAAGTTTTTAAAGGAGCTTTCCTCCAAAGCTTGAGAGCGCTATGAATGAGAGAGTTTATCCATCTAAGGAGGCAAGTGTGGTTTGTGACCCTTCTCTCTTGGCTCTTAAGAAGGCGGATCCCGACTCATTTGTATTGATATCACACTTGGGAATGGTAAGGTCACTACAAGTATGCTTGATTCTGGGGCTGGTATTAATTTGATGCCGTTTTTGATATACGAACAATTGGAACTTCCTCCTTTACAAGAGACACGCATTTGCTTACAATTGGTCGATCGGTCAATTAGATACCCAAAGGGGATGGTCAAGGATGTTCTTGTACAAGTTGGATGGATTGTGGTACCGGTAGATTTTATAGTGTTGGATGTTGGTATGGTAAAGGATGATGGCGCCGAACACATTATCTTGCCAGGCCGCTCATTCATGGCTACAACTCAATGTTTGATAGACGTTGAGAAGAAAAATCTTACGTTGTCCGTAGCGGGTGAATCGTTCATGTTTTCTATGTTTAACTTGTCATCTATTCCATCAAGCGTCTTTTATGCGGATTGCTTACATGTTGATGTGATTCAAGAGTTGGATGATCAAGTTTATATGGAGAAAGAGAAAAGAGGAGGAGGTTGACCCTGGAGCTTTGGTTGAAGGTTGTATTGAGGGAAATGAGGCCTTTGTTCGTAATGACGATTCAATTGTATTTCAATGTGCCAAAGGGTTTGTGAGAAGGAGTGTATATGTGACATTGAGGGAAACGACGAAATTTTAGAGGGGGAGGTGGAGATTATTGATGATGGGTTGGAAATGAAACCCAATGAAAAGCTTGAAAATTATCTTGAGGAAATCATTGAATTGCTAGGATTAGTTCCCAATGAGGTCGAGAGGAGGCACAAGCCCGAGTTTAAGCCTCTCCCATCTCACCTCAAGTATGCCTATTTGGAAGAAGAGGAGAGCAAACCGGTTGAGTTTGAGCATGAAACTTTTTGGGCGATAGAAGCCGCGGATATGGATTTGAAGGAGGCCGAGCATGAGAGAATGTTGCGAGTGGAGGAGTTAGACGAGTTTCGAAAGTTCAATATGAAAATGCTCGTATCTACAAGGAAAGGACGTAACAAATCCATGGCGATAGGATAGTCCCAAAAGAACTTGAAGTCGGTATGCTTGTCTTGCTTTACAACTCGGGTTCGGCCTTATATCCCAGCAAGTTGAAATCTAAGTAGATGGGGCCATATGCAATTGAAGAAGTTAACCCAAGTGGGGCGGTGACCGTAATCGACCCTAAAATGCAAGAACGATTCCAAATCAATGGCCATCGGGTCAAGCCTTATCGTCATGGTTTTCTCTTTCCACCATGATAAAGAAGGGAGTTCGTCAAGCTAATGACGTAAAAGAAGCGCTTCTTGGGAGGCAACACATGTTCTTTTCGTTTATTTCTTTTATCTTTATATTTCTTTCTTTCTTACTTTCTTATTATATAAAAATCCAAAAACATTCAAGAAATTGAAAAATTAAAAAACAAAATTGTGTTGTCTTTTGGTTCCTTTGAACCCTTGGTCTTGTTTTGTTTTGATTCTTGTGCATATTTTCTTGTGTTTTTGACTTTATGTGCTTTTCTATTATAATGTGTTGTTTTCCGACTCCATCTTTGGTCAATTTGATAAGTTTATAGCGTTCATGGAGCCGGGAGAAACAAGCCATGCTCGGTTTTCACTTGGATTGCTTTGATGCTTAAGTAGACCCCACCGATCTCGACCCAAAACTCGCTCGGTTAAGGACGCTTCTATCTCACCCTCCTTTTTACTTGCTTTTCATTAAAATAAATGATCCCCCTTGAGCCTATGCCCCGTTTCTTGTTAGTCGAGCTCGATAGCTTTTATATCTTCAGAAATTGTGAGGTCATAGTGTATGTTGTTAGTGGGCTAGAAAGGTGTGGGAAATCAATTATGGGTTTTGGGT
>BMAC01000884.1:188566-238939 GCA_014905375.1 Phtheirospermum japonicum | reverse complement strand
AAACTCCAACACAAATCACGAAAAGTGATAAAGCGTGCATTTAAGTGAAAATCCTAATGTTTAAAAAGGATAAGTTTAGTAAAAACGCCCATGTTGTGGCAATTCCACCCAGAAGGTAATGGGTTAGAAGAGAATTCAAAAGTCTTCTAAGTGTTGTGAAATAAAAGTCGGAAAAGTGTGTGGGTGTACGAAAGGGTTTCGAATGAAAATTTGATAATTTAGGAAGGGTAAAGTGATTGTAAGTTTCGAGTTCTAGAAATTAGTGTTTCATGTGTTATTGTTCATGTTTGCTCGTGTGTTAGCCACTATATTCATATATTCCATACCTTACCAAAGAGCAAACATTACAACCCGAAATAAAGACCTCATTCGATTCTTGTTTGGTCATGTACAATGGGTGATTTTGAGTTTCTAATTTGTGAAATCTTGACAAGGTGCATGCATTATCCGATTTGAGCGTATACACATCCCGTATAAAACCAACACTTGAGTGAATTAAGCGAACACCCTCAAAATTCCATTTGAGAGGAAGTCATCGATTTGTTTTCATTTGAAAAATGGTAATACAAGCAATGCTTGGAAATAACGACTTTATGTTGATACTTTTATCATTCTAATAAGGATAAGCTCAAGGATTTTTCTTTTTGCATAATGTTCATTGCATGTACATTCTCGATTCTTTTCGTTGTTTGAGGACGAACAAACTGATAAGTGTGGGTGGTTGTTTTGCATGTAATTGTGGTGTTTTCTCGTGTTTTTAATTAGAGTTTAGTGTTGTTTATAGTGGTTTTGAGTCGAGTTTCGTTATGTTATTAGGTTTTTTTTTTGTTTTCCGTGTTTCTTTTTGATTTTATACTTGATTTGGTTAAATGGGTTCAATTAATTTGTGGATGGGTGTGATTCTTGCTAGATTTGAAGTCATAGGTGGCAAGAAAGAGAATAAGAAGGTGAAATTGTCCCCCGGCCTCACCTGGCTCGAGCCAAAGCGAGTCTGGGCACGCAGAGACGTGCCAAGATGCGTCAAAATCCGCGCAATGAACTAGCTCTAAAATGCCAAAACATTCTGGAAGGGTCGCTAAGACTCGCCAACCGGACCTTGGCGCAAGCTGCCGCGCGCCAAGGCAAGCCAGCCATGCACATCCCCGCTCCTGCCGAGCGCTGTCGAGATGCACGCTCGCGCCTGCCCACCACGCCTGCACATGCCCGCCAGCACCTTCTGAGGACTGCTCGCCGGCCCAGCGCAAGACCCCGTGCACACTCCCGCGCTCGCCAGCCCGCGCCTGCACTCGCCAGTGCCTGTTGCCAGCGCCGTGCGCCCACCGCCCGTGCATCCCCTGCCGACACCTGCTGACCAGCGGCCGCCCAACACTGCTCAACTCCGCCCACACTCGTTCCAACTCGCGCCATTTCACCCCTACCTTGAGCCAACCAACGCCAAACATCGAGTCAAGGGTCTAGCAAGGCCATTCCAGGTCAAACATGGAAAATCCAAGCTTTTAAGGCTTATTTGACCTATTTACCCTTAATAAAACCTAGTATAAATAGAGACATCTCTCATTAGCTAAAGTACAACCATTATCCTCCCATCTCATGCATGGGTTTGGATTTAATTTCTCTCTCTAGTTCTTCGATTTAATTTCAAACTTTTACTTGAGTTTGTAAGCCCAAGAAAAATTCAAGTCATCACTTGGATTTTATTTTGGATTGCAATTTCATTCAAGTTTGTTATTCTCTTTCTTAATTCAAGTAGGTTTTTCTAAATCTTCTTTCTTGTTCTTCAATTTATGCATTTTGCCTTAGCTCTTAGATTTATTGTTAGATTTATGATTTGGTTTATGAAATCTAGGTGAATGACACACCTTGATCATAGATCGGGTCCCTGATCATCTTTATTTTAAGTATTTCCTATGCTTTATTTTGGTTTTTACTTTCATGCATGGTTTTATATTGATTCCTAGATCTACTCTTTCTTTCTAGTTATTTTTCAAAGATATTTTTACTTTCACGTCAACTTTTATTGCTCTTTCTACTGGTGCTTTTGATTTTCGTTGATTTGCATTATTTAAATTTCATGATCATGCATGCATAGTTCTACCTTAGGTTTTCATGCTTGTACTTTGTTGTTTCTTTACTTTTTATCGCTTATTTTGATTATTGCTTGCAATCTCAATATGGCATACGCATGAGGCATTCGGAATATTTGCTTTACTTTTCATAGTTACTCGTTTATAGTCGTAGTTTCATAATTTTTCGTTCATTTTCATTTTCTCTTAATCTCTCATGCTAAAAACCCATTGATCTCTACGAGCACTTGAGTTCCGATAATACCAAGCCATGAACCCCTCTTCTTATTATCTCCACTAAAACTTTTCGCTTCACTTGCCATTTTTGCTTCAACACAAATTCCACACTTTTGTTTTGAGTCAAACTTCACATTATTTAGTAAATTCAATTTTACCAATTTCTTAATTGATTTCATGTTAACATATCCAAGTCTAACATGCCATAAATCACATGACTCCACAATATACGAAGAAGCAATAACTTTATTATTAATAACTGGGCATTTGGCCATTACATTCAACTTAATGGTTCCCTTCTCGAGGTGACCTTTAGTTAGAAACTTTCCACTTTGAGTAAGCACAAACTGACCAGACTCAAAAACTAGTTTAAACCCATGCTGGACAAGCAGGGACCCAGAAACAAGATTTTTTCTAATATCAGGAACATACAACACATCCTTCAAAGTCAGCTCTAGACCGAACGTCATCTTCAGTAGCACCTTTCGAGCACCAGCAACTTCAGTAGTAGACGAGTTACCCATGTGGAGACTTCTCTCAATAACAGGTGTATAAGCGGAAAACAACTCTCGATCAGAGCATATATGATAAGTAGCTCCAGTATCAATAAACCACTCTCTTGGACTATCAACAACGTTGACTTCCATCACCACCGCACAAAGATCTAACTCGGACATACCTTCAGTGACGACGTTAGCTGCATTCTGACTCTCCTTGTGCGGTTTTTGGCAGTCTTTCTTCATATGTCCAGGCTTGCCACAGTTATGGCAGTTTCCGTCAAACTTCTTGGTTTTTTTTTGATTCATTTTGCTTTTCCTTTGCCTTGGTGCTTTTGATTTTTCCCAGAATCAGCCTCCGCCAAATGAGCCTTTGCCTCCATCATCGAGGTATTTCCATACTTTGTCGTGGATTGTAGATTACCTTCCCCGAAGCATAATTTGAAAATCAAATTCTCCAAAGTCATTTGTTTTCTTTTATGCTTCAGATAGTTCTTCAAATCTCTCTAGTTTGGTGGTTGCTTTTCAACAATAGCCATCACTTGGAAGTTTTCACACATATGCATACCTTCAGCTTGTATGCTTTGCAATATCATTTGCAACTCTTGGAGTTGGCTCATCACAGTTTTTGAGTCAACCATGATGAACTGCAAGAACCGTCTGATAATAAACTTTTTAGTGCCGACGTCATCGACCTTGTACTTATTTTCCAAGGATATCCATAGTTCTTTAGCGGTACTTTTAACCGAACTATACACCCCATACAACGCATTGTCCAATCCATTCAGATGTAATGCCTTTAGAGATAGTCCCCTTGTGTCCACGCATCAAGGGCGACTCTACGATCGAAAATCGTATCATTCACACTCACAACATGTGCATCCTTGATCAAAAATCGAGATAAATTCAAAGTAGCAGCATGAGCGTGAATAACATTTGTATATAATATTGACGTCATCGACCTTGTACTTATGGATATTGTAATTAAAAAAAACGCTCTCTCATAAGCTACTTGCATGAATAACATTTGTATATAATATTGATGTATTTTTAAGTTTAGTGATTAAACATGATGAAGAGAGTGGTGTTCACCATAAGTCGCGGCCTTCGAACATGAAGCTTGAATCAGTCATGATATGTTAAATTTTGTGTGTGTTTAGAGGACAATTGTTGTGAGATGACCTTTTGAAAATGTCTATTTTTTTTAATATGAACACAAAAGGGATGGAAGAAAAAGAGAAGAAACTATTGACTAATATATCTTCTTGGTGAATCACTTATTTTAGCTCATAAAATCTTCTCTGATGCATGAATCACACGAATGATCCAAATGGATTTAAAATAAGTTCTAACAAAAATATGATAGATATCATCGCATTTAACAGAGACATATCACCGTATATCAATATTCACATATCATCACATATAACTTTCAAAATATCATCACAGCAAAACCAACACATACACGCCCCACCGACAGAGACAACAGATTCAAAAACCTCTGAGAGTAAGAAACAAACCCTATAGTTTGTTTTCATAATAAAATGAAGATGAACTTAAATTAACCAAAACTCACGAACAAACATATAACCTTTTCATAAAAAACAGTCAATGGTGTATTCACTTGCTAAAATTAGCTTCTAAAACTTTCTATTCATTTGAATCCTCCATAACGATCCCGTCATCGATTTGTTCGAAGAATCAAAGATAGGAACATCATCTAAAACTCGCTCACTAACAATATCCTTACGCCAAATTTTTGTAACATATCTCTTGGGAATGGCACAAACACAATGTATATTCTTTACACGTAAACAATGACAATATAAAATACCCACCTCAGAAAATAACTTGCACGTGCAAGATACCAACAAATCTTCAACATTGAAAGTTACCACATGTTTTATCACATCCCTACCTCAACCCATACATGATATGTCATAATTAACCCTTCTATAGAGAAAATGATTGATGACATGCAACCCCTTTCATAAATTGATCTTCCAATAAAGAAAAAGTTTCAATTGTATACACATCTCTAGCATGTAAAACCAACTTCACATTATTTAAGGCCATAGATGGTGTACCTAGCATGCAACGTACATATTCTCCATTCTCTTTACTCCTCCACTCAGACACAACTCTGTTGAACATATTGTAGAAATCACAAAGCCCATCTATCTTAGATAATTTCCTTGTAAGTGCATGATTTGTGCTCTCACTTATCTGAGAAGATAAGATGCCACCTTAAAACCAATCCTTGTTGAAAGCAGGACACCATTTTGCTCTTATATCATAAAGCCTTGGTAACTAAGAATTATCTTGGCATCCATAATTTGTAACCATCCCGAAAATATAGGGAATCACACATTACTGTCACATATCATCACAAATTACTGCCACATATCATCAGCAAAAAGCAAACCTTAAACACCCTGAATGTCTTTCAGCTATCATTTGACATTATTGCTACATATCATCACATACTCTAGCCCTATGTCATCACAGTTTACTCCCACATATCATCAACAATAATCAAAAGTCATGACCCTAAAAAATGAAAAATTCACCCAAAACCCTGAGTATATGTCAGATATCATCACATATTAGATACATATATCAACACATATTAGATCCACATATCATCTAATATACTAGGCATATATCATCAACAAAAACCAAAATTTGGATCTTTGTCAAATATCATCATATATTGTTGTAACATATAATGAATAAAAATTAATACATAATTATATATAATAATATAAATATCACATATTAAACATATATATATTCAACATCCATATTCATCGTAATAATAAGAAAATAATATTTACTTAGTTGTCCCAGTAGAAATGGAATTCAACTTCTGTTTCCACATAATTGAGCAAATAGTTGAAAATGTCTATAAAACCATTTTATTTCTTAGTGACCTGATGTTTGTCTTTAAGTTTTCCCCAACATGTCATACGCAGATTCAATGTCATGACATTGGAAATATCTTGGAAATAGAAGCATCCATGGAGTCAGATTGGTCGGTCATAATTATAGTCGGATGCTTACCGACCATGGATCTCGAAAAAGCATCAAACAACCACTCAAATGACTCGATTCTCTCATTAATTAAAAACCTGCACCCAAACATCACATTCTTACCATGATGGTTCATTCCGACAAATGGACCACAAATCATATCATATTTGTTAGTGCAATACGTAGTATTATACACCAGCAAATCACTAAATAACTCGTAATCCTGCCGCATACGCCCATCTCTCCAAAAAAACTACACAACACTATCCACCTCAAAATCGTAGAAAAAGTCCTTCTCGTAACTTGCCTATTTTTTAATTTTTGAATTAATGTGTTGGAATCGGTACCATTAAATACGTTTGATTTACTTAATACATTATACGCATCTCTAGTGTTAAAACCTAAAAATACATCGGACTGATTTTTCAAAACTCGTAAACCATCGGCCACACCAACACCACTTTTTTAGACTCTTTAAGATAAGAAAGTTGAGTCGGACAAATTTGCCTATAATATGGAAGAAGATGCTAAAGATAGGTGGACATAACGTACGGTTGTGCTCATTTTTATATGCAATATAACCCACAAACCACTACGTTCAATATCAAACTGAATAAAAGAAGGGCAAGCTGTTCTAACATCTAATTTTGTATAAGACCTACTTTTTTTTTAAACTTGTTTCTGACCAGCCTTAGAACAAATAAACATTTTCATCGAAAGTGAGCCATCGACCCTCTTCCTATCCTTCCCCTTCCTAACACTATACCCAACCCTATACGCATGATCATTGTACGAATTATAAGCCTCGTCAAGGGAATTTACTATAATACCAACCAAATCATCATCCCGTATTACTCTCTCGAGTGATTGAATATCACCAACAATAGAATTCACTACATAAAACAAAATAAAACAAATAAAACAGGAAAAAACATACACATATTAATCACATATTACTACCACATATCATCACACATTATGGAGACATATCATCATATATTACTTCCACATATCATCAAATACAAATGTCACACATCATCACATTTAAAAACCACATAATACTGCCATATATCATCATGTATTACTTTCACATATCATCACATATTATTGCTTGTATATCATCACATACAGAGTTCACATATCATCACATCTAACTACACATATTTATCACATTCTACTTTCACATATCATCATATATTACTTTCATATATCATCACATATTATTGCTCGTATATCATCACATACAGATTTCACATATCAACACATTTAACTACACATATCATCACATTCTACTTTCATATATCATCATATATTACTTCCATATACCATCACATATTGTTTCTCATATATCATCACATACAGATTCCACATATCATCACATTTAAATACTATATATCATCACATATTGCTTTCGTATAGCATCACATATTACTGCTCTTATCTTCACATACATATTGACATATCATCACATATTCCTTTCATAAATCATGAAAGGAGAAATCATAAACCTTTAATGGAACTATTTTCATGTATGTCCGGACTCGCACCAAAAATTGGAATATTTGCAGGCGAGAGACAAATCGGAAGAAATGCAGCAAAAAAAAAAAGAAAGAAAGAAATAGTATAAACTAATTGAATACAAAAATAAATCAAATTTAAAAATAACTTACCCTTGAACTGATTCACGTACATTGCAATCGAAGGATTTGTTTTTTGGCGGTAATTTAAAGCCAATTTGATAAAAATCGAAGAAAAAATCACAGATAGTTGCTATTAAATTCGATGGGGATCGCCGAAGATGGATTATTGTTTGGATGGAATTTCTTGTAAAGAGTGGATGATTAATTAAGAAGAGTTTTGGGAGATCTTTGGGCGATGGATTTCTTTGTGAAGCCGCGTAAACAAAATTTCATCAACCAATGATGAAAAGCATGTGAAAATTTCTGTAAAGTTGGATTTTACATGTGGGACCGGGTGCACCTTGCAAAGTGCACCTGGGTCCATCTAATAATTTGCCAAAAGGAACCCTGGTCTATTCATTTTATGTTCTTCGAAAAACTAAATCATTATTTTTATGTAAATAATTTTTTCCCAAGATTTATTAAATACGTTGACACATCATTTGACCATCATAACCTCTTAATAGTAACTTTTTGTCGCGTAACACAGTAAAAGGGGGTTAAAGAAGGGATATTGGTCTAGGAAGAGTTTTTGTATAAAGAGATTTAGGTGGTAGTCTTCTTCATAGGGAGAGTTTTCGTATAAAGAGAGTTGTTATTATTATTGATGTTGTTGTTGTTGTTATTATTATTATTTTGATTATCTAGAATAATGTAATTATAAACCACAAATCATACCTTATGTATCGATTCATCATCAATAATTAATCTGCTTTAATTTCTAATTACTCACGATACACTTCCACTTCAATCAGAGAAACTACAATACCAACCAAAATAGAGGTTTCCAAGTTCAACATAAAGTGTAAGGAAGAAACCACATATACACATTAAAAAAGTTCAGACTGCACATGAAATTATAATTCAATAAAATCATAATACAACAAGACTCGCGTGGGATACAATATCGGCAACACCAATAAAAAGAACATCGACCAAGATGTGCAAAGCTATTTGAAAGTTTTAGAGAATTAGATTCCAACTTCTCAACAAAACCAATCATATTGGAATCTAAAAAAAAGTGAATAGTCATGTGAAAAATCATCACATGTTGATTTATTTAACATAAAAGTATTTATAAATATTAGGATATTGTTAAGTCATGTATTTTATAAATACGTGATTTAATAACTAATGACTTATTTTGTTTTATTTAATATTTTAACTTTTTTGCCAAGATTTAATTGTTTAGAAAAGTTTATATTTATCATGTTTGGTAGTTATCATATATAATATTAATCTTAAATTAGGTTGTAATTATATTTCTCTTATATAAAACTCGTATATTGTAATATATATATTTAGGAGTCTAAGATTGTATCTTGTTTCCTTTATATTAATATAAATCTAAAATATATTGTGTATATTTCTTTTCTTACAGTAGAAGTCGAGTTTTAGTAAATATTATTAGGACTCTATAAATTTGATCTTTTTTTCTTACTAATGATATTTACTTGGTTTATTGTGTATATATCTTTTTCCTTATTTTGTAGGTCTCTTATACAAGCAAGGTGTGCCTATATAAAGTTGAGGGATTTCTTAAAAATAGCTCACACTTTCAGAGAGATTAATCAAAGCAAAATTATTTGAGATCACATTTTATTCTTGCTGCAGATTTTTGAAATTAATGGATGCGACTGTAAATACCTTCGACATATACAATAGCATAACGCAACCAGAATTGTTTTCTTCCATAGTTTTTATTGTTTTCATTAAGATCTAATCTTGTGATTGTGAATCTTAGTTTTTGGAAGAGTTATACTGATTTAGATCATATCTACTCTTAAGGAATTGTTAGTTTATCTTTACTTAATAGATTATGGATTTTGTAATCATTGAAACACAAGTTTTGATTAGTAAAGATTTTTTCCCTGTTGCCTCGACTATAAGAATAAATTATTCTTATAATCAAGATTTTTATACGTGTGTCTTTTATTGTCTACTGCTATTTATTTTATACTCTTTACAACACACATTTTATTTTGACTAAATTTGTGAATCGATCACTAAGTGGTATCAGAGTTGTGATTGATTTCACTAAGTGTCCATCCTCTTTTGTAAAATTATGGATTCACATTTATGAGCACAATCTCATCCCCCAACCTTTGATGGATCTAACAACGAAACTTGAAAAGTCAAGATACGTGTTTACATTAAATCAATTGATAAACGGGCATGGTCCATGGTATTTCACAAGTGGATAGCTCCATAACTTATTGATGTGGATGGTTATCTTAGGCCTCAATATGAGATGTCTTGGACAATAAATGATCGTCTTGATAGTGGTATGAATTATAAAGCTCTTTCTGCAATCTTTTGTTCAATAGATTCGAACATGTTTCGCATTGTCTCAAATTTTTCTAGTGCCAAAGAAGATGGGATTCCCTAAGACCTCATTGTGAGGGGTCCATGAGCATTATACTTACTAGGCTCCATATGATCAGGACTAGGTTTGAGAATTTACGTATGGAAGAGGATGCAAATATCTCTGCATATAGTGCAAGATTACGTGAGATCGCTAATGATTCACAATACCTCGGAGAACCAATCGAAAATACTAGACTAGTCAGTAAGATGTTACACTCTTTCATTTTGACATCAAAGTCTCTTCGATTGAGGAATCTCATGATCAGTCAACACTTGGACTTGATGAACTAATTGGAATTCTCCAATCTTTTGAGCTAAACTTTTTTAATCAGTCTTCTCAAACTAAAGGAAGAAACATTGAATTTCAAGAAAATCCTCCTTCTTCTAGCCAAGTTATGCATAGTGAGATAATTGAGGTTTCAACTTAGCTTGACAAATCTGACTCAGGTGACGAAGATATTTCTCTCATTATGAAAAGTTTTGAAGAGTTTGTCAAATCTCATCGTTAAAACCAAATTCCAAACAAAATCACTTCAAAGTTTCCTCAAAAACTGCACCTTTGAAAAACCAAGAGAGTCCTCCCCTAAAATCAAATAAGAGTCTAAAATTGGTTTAATAATTACGAAATTGTTCAAGCCTACTTCGAAGTGAAGAAAGCGATTGATCAATAATATACATAAATCTATCTACTATAATCTATTTATAAATTAATTCATACATTCAATCAACCCCTGTATGAAAATTCTTGAGTCTATTAGGTGTCGTGTGTGATATGGGTTTGATCACTTTGCTAAAAAGTGTGCTAACACATTAGCAGGTAATAGCTTTAATGTTTCTCTGAGTGAAATTGAGTCTGAGTATGAATTTGGTCTCAAAATTGAAGATCATTCCTTCTTTTCCATACTAGAGTATTAGTCAATCGATTCTGGTCTTGATTCAATCGTGGATGTTAGTACATTACTAATCCCATCCTAGACGCATATGATTCTAACCAATCATATATGTGTATAAATGTTACTAAGAAATATGTGGCAGTGGTAACTTTGTTGATGCCAAACTATTTGATGCCTATGAGGAACTTCTAAATGAATGGAAAGAGCAAAAGAAAATGATTGACGTTACAAAAATGCACAAAAATTTTACCTATGAAAATCTTGAACAAAGAACTATCATTACTCGTTTAGAAGCTACTCTTACCAAAATCGAGATTGAGTATAAAAGGGTTAAGTACAAATGTGTAGTTTTCTTGATACCCTAGATTGATTAAACAAGGGAAGAGCAAAGCTTGATGAGGTCCTTTCAATAGGAATCAAACATGACAAATTTGGCCTCCGTTTTGAAAAGAAAGATTTCAAAATGGGTGTTGATTCTCCAATCCCACCTAAAGCAAAGTGTTCTTTTAAACAAAATCCAAAACCAAGGAATCTTTAATTTATTTTTCATTATTGTAATACTCAGGGACACATTAGGCCCTATAGTCGCAAGTGAAAATATGATCGTGTCAAAAAGATCTCTAAATAACAGATGCCATAGGTATCTCCTCGTATCTTTGACCGCATGCAGTCTGTTTGGGTTAAAAAATTAGATATCAAATGTAATATTGTTCCCTCTGTTACGAAACCAAAACCTCAAGATTCTTATTACCTTGACAATGGCTGATCTCGCCATATGACTGGAGAGATAGGTAATTTGTAGGATTTAAAATTCGTTGATGGAGGTATGGTTTCTTTTGGTGATGGAGCTCATGATAAGATTGTTGAACTGGTACTCTAAACCTTGGTGGGTTGCCTGAATATAAGTATGCTCTTCTCGTTGACAATATTAAGGTGAATCTCTTAAGTATTATTCAATTGTGTGATAATGGCTTAAGTGTGCAATTTAATAAAAACTCATGTGACGTGGTTGATGTGTTTAATGTGTATATTCTTGCAGTAATTAGATCTATAATTTTTACCAATTTATTGGTAGATAAGAAAGTCACTACATCCTTTATAATGACATTATAGATGCGATTGTGGATGCGATAGCATTTGAGGTGACATCCGTGACTATATTCAGAGAAGCCAAATCTAAAATGGTAAGGTTGGGTTGTGCTTCTAAACAGTGCCTTATAGTAAGAACTAATTACTATGTGTCTTCCATTGAGCCTACGAATTTTAGTGAAGCTCTAAAAGATGAATTTTGGAATTTAACTATGCAAAGTGAGCTTAATAAATTCACCGATAACAATTTTTGGGATTTAGTTCCTCGTCCCACTGATTAGATTTGTGATGAAAACAAATTGGTTTTTTGAAAATAAAATTGATGAGCATGGGAATATCATACGTAACAAAGCTCATTTGGTCATTCAAAACCTTTCTCAAGATAAAAGAGCCTTTTTGTGATGATAATCTTAATCAACAGTTATATTTGTTAATATTTCTTTTTGAATAGAACTCTCAGTGAGGATGTGTATGTCACACAACCTCATGGTTTTGAGGATATTTGTAAGCCTAAACATGTGTTGAAGCTTAAGAGGCCCTATATGGTTACAAACAAGCTCCTCATGCATGGTTTGATAAACTCACTAATTTGTTCCTTAAGTTTGGTTTTAAAAGGGGTGAAGTGGATAAAACTGTGTTTGTTCAAAAAATATATAATGACATTCTTATTATACAAGTTTATGTGGATGATATCATATTTGGGTCTTCTTCTAATACTCTAATCAAGTTCTTTGTAGATTCCTTGGCCTCCACGATCGAACTAAGTATGGTTGGTGAGTTAAGTTGTTTTTTGGGTTTAGAAATTAAGTAGTTGCATGATGGTATCTTTATTTCTCAAAGCAAGTATGCTCGTAACTTGCTAAAGCAAATTAATCTAGAAAATGCTTCTCACTTGAAAACTCCTATGCGCTCAAGCCAAACATTATTTTGGGATGATGAGGCTGAAGGAGTAGACATTACCTTGTATATAAGCATGAAGTTTGCTTTATTTGACTGTAAGTCATCCTGATATTATGTATAGTGTTTGCGTTTGTGCTCGTTACCAAGATAATCTTAAAATCAGTCATTTAAAAGTTTTTAAATGTATCATTCATTACTTAGGTGGTACAACTGAGTTAGGAATTTAGTATACAAAAGACACTAATGTTGTATTTGTTGGTTTTAGTAACTCTGACTGGGCAAGTGATGTTACTGATAAGAAAATTACAACTGGTGCTTGTTTTTATCTTAGAAATAACTTGGTTTCTTGGTTTAGTCGAACGCGAAATTGTGTTTCCTTATTTACAACTAATTCTAAGTATGTAGTTGTAGGAAGTTATTGTTCCCAATTATTATGGATGAATCAGATGATTGATGACTATGGTTTACATAGTGACACTCTTACTATTCAACTCTAATGTTATTGACATTTCTAGGAATCCAGTTTATCATTATCGTACAAAACATATCGACATTCGACATTACTTTATACGAGATTTAGTTGAGAAATGCACTATTCGCATGGAGTATGTCAACACTGAAAATCAGCTTGCAGGCAATTTTACCGAGGCATTAGACGATGAGAGAATTTATTTTTCTTTGAGAAGACCTCTTAATATGTGCATTGTTTGAATTCAAGTATGCATGTTGCGGTATTTGCCCTCACATTTGTCACGGCATTATATATTACACTATTTTTTCTTTATTTTGTTTCTCCTCTGAAGTTGTTAGACATACTTGCATAGTGTCTCAGCTATTGCAGATATTTTTCTGGAATGCGTTGGTGAAAGGGATGGATATTTCGAAACCAAGATGTGAGTTGCTTATTGCAGAAACGTGCATTTCTCCCACAAGCACAAAAATGATATCTTGTCTAATGCAGGAAGTAATGAGCCATCCTAAAAGGAGTGAAAAATTATGCTAATTTAATTATCAATATATGCTATCTAATAAAGAAACTCAAACGTACAAATTAATGATCAATGCAACCAAATGAAATGTTAATTTTGTTGCTCGAAAAAGTGGAGGTACTATCCACTCCCAGACACAAATATAAAATCCACTTAGCGACTTAGAATGTTAATTCATTTTTGAATTTAAGAATTTATAATACATTGACCTTGGGATGCGATCTTGGATGCCATTCACATTCAAGACCGCATCTCCAACAACTGAATCTAATTGTTTTTATTTCTTTTTGTGTGAATTTTTTCTTTAGATAATTTAGTCATAAAACTCGTAATACACGCATTACTTGGTATTAATTGGCTTCTTTTTTATTCTTGGTTCGTACACATGAAGTAAGAATAGGATTTTCTTCTCCTTTTTGAAGATATGGTGATGTTGAAATTTCGTGCGGTGTTATAAATGAACGCGCTAATTTAGAAGGTGAGATGTTGTCATGATCATGGACTTTCATGAGTTATGGTAATATGGGTTCAATATTTTCTGTTTTTCCTTCATTTCTTTATGGTTTTCATATCTGAGGGGTCCTACCTAGAATTTTCCTTATATAGGTTGGTATATATTCCTTATATATTTCTTCTAGATTTAGATTTTGGGGGAATCTTGGGCTTCGTATGTTATATTGTGATATCTTCTATCTATTAATTTTGTTTGAGTGTGATCCTTAAGTTGATAGCCACTTCCAAAGCATAGAGAAAATATTTTCAAGTGTAAAATCCTTTTTTGAAAGTCCGAGTTGCGGTTCAACTTCTTCACCTAAAACAAACTAAACTACTCCAAGCTCTGCCGCTGCACCCGAACTCTCACCGCCTCAGCCACAAATTTCCATGGTTGATTCAATTCCTGCTCAATCGGATGAAGTGCCTGATGCGCCGATAGATGTGAAGATATCTAGGGCTACATCTTAACTCAGAACACCACCACATTCTATTTTATATCCCACACCACCATGTGTTGCACAACCATCTCAACCTACTGAATACAAGCTCGCCACCCCATCTGAGTCTTTAGCCCCCTCGCTGCCTCGTCAATCTCCGATCAATACATCGCCTTGTGAACTAGACACTGCCTTGATTATGGTCACTGAGTCAGTTGTGCCTCATACAGAACTATTCCTTGGAGATCAAGGGAACAAAATCGATGTCGAGAATTCGCCCAACTTCGACCTCATTCGGGATTCGCTCAAGCCAAACTACATGTCATCATCACGCAAGTCCAAACGTCTTTGTGGCTATGGACCTAATGTTTTTGGGTCCCCAAACTCTATTTTAGACGTATCTAAGAAAGAGGGATCAAAATCTAAGAAGCATAAGACACAGAAGAAACAAAATAAGGGGGTTAAAAAGAAATTTGCAAAGACTTTGAAGAAAGGGGTAGATACGGTAGAAGATGCGATTACAGATATGATTATCGATGTTGATGGCATCCCTACCAACACTGACTCTTCAGCTGCTACTATTGGTGGGTGTTAGTCTCCTGTGCTTATGGAGGCCTCCGATTCTGATTTAGAGGCTTCACGATTTTTCGTGGCCAGGCATACTGAAGTGGTCTCAAACGCTCTATATTTTAAATATTTATGGATCGCCCAAAAGAGAACAGTGTCGACTGTAGTGTGGTGAGGTGAAACAAATCGAATATCTCGAGGAAGACTAATCGGAACTAATTTATATAAGTAAAGAAAGAAAAAAGCTACACTAAATACACGATCAAATATCAATTTTGAGTTTTTAGAAACTAAGACGAGAATCTAAATCATAAGAAATGATATCAAAAACTTTGAAAAAATTAATAAAACAGTGTTCTAAGTTTCTATACTCGTCTCCACGAGAAATTAGCAACTATCGAACACTACATCTACAAATCGGGGTTAACAATCCCGACTCTCAATTAGACACCCGATAATTACCAATCGATGGTTCTAACTCATTTACACCCTAGACCCATAAATTATAATATAAAATCATCAAGAAATGTAATAACATAAGGGCAACACTCTTTTTAGGCCGGACTAATGGGTTATCCGTTAGGCCAAAATTTCATACCAATACATTATAGTGCAAAAACCAATACATTATAATAAAAAAATCAATACATCATAGTACAAAAATTAATACATCATAGCACAGGTCAGAGATTTATGAAAAACTAATACTTCAAGTACAAAACCAATACATCACAGTACAAAAACTAATACATTATAGTATCGGGTCACATGGCCTAATGGGTCATAACCCGTTAATCTGGCCTAACACAAGCGTTTGCCATAACATAAACTTAAAGCAAACATGAACATAATTAATCCAATAAGGAAATACATAATCAAAACTAGTAAAATTATAATTTCATAATTAAAAGCACAAGTAAATTAACACAAGTATGGGAGGGGAAATACATGCAAATTACTCTTTAAAAAGATACATAAGCTAATCTTACACATCTATTAACCTAAAAAGCAATTCTTATCTACAAGTTAACTACTAGCGCAAAAGTGGATAAACCCATTTGTTCTATGCTACCACATTCACCTAACATGCCTAAAAGGGAAAGAAGATTGAAAAGAAGCAAGAAGACAACAATTATGGAAATTTAAAGGTTCATGAACAACTCAAAATAGTCTTAAACATTCTAATTACAAGTCATACATATGAAAGTAAGAATTTTCAAACATTCATTAAAATTACAACAAAGGTACAAGAGAACATGAATTAGAAATTAACCAAAGTAAGATTGTTCTTCAAAGTTACAAAATCCAAAGAGTACAACACTTCACCACAATACAAAAGCTAATCCACACTACAAACTAAACTCACTAGCTACTAAACTAAAGCTCTACGAGCTAAACTAAGCTACTAAGGATTTTATTCTTGAAGGTGCAAAAGGATAAAAACAAGAGGATAAGGCTTGGGCTCTCAAGCTCTAAGGGGTAAAAGGCCTCTCAATCGACGGTGTCTTTTTCTTTGATGATGTGTCGATCGATGCAAGTGGTCAGAATTGGGAAAATGGTTGTGTGTCGATGACGTATTAATCGGGCATCGATCTATGATGGCATGAGAATCTTGGCCATTCGGTAAACACAGGTGGAAGCGACACGTCAATTGACCGTCGATGGTTGTGCTTTGTGGATATGGGTTGTGTTTTCATTATGTCAAGTCGATTGTGATCCTCCAAAACACGCTTGGGCTAGCTTTTATGTTCTAAAACCAAGAAAATCAAAATAACATAAAAATCTACAAAAATATGAGAGAAAATATTAAAACGATAACAAAATCTAAGAAAATGCAAAATGGGAGAAATTACGACTAAAACTCGACTAAAGCACACAAAACAAGACACAAAAACATACAAAAACCACTCATAAATATGTATGAACATATACTCTTTCCTCCTCCTCTCCTGTGTCTAATTCTCTCGATGATGACCTTGAACTAGTCGGCCATGCTTTATTACCTCTTTAAAAGAGGAAGGGCATTGCTATTAGCCATTCTTGTTCTCCAGCAAAGTCTATCCTCGAATCTTAAATTATGAAACCTCTTGGCTTGGTATATTTTGAGATCACGCACACTTACTGACAAGTTCTTCAACAAATATGCCACGAATGCAAATCTGGTCAATCCGATTTTTAGGGATGCCTTCGACGATCCTGCCACCAATGCAGCCCATGATGCTGATGATGATGTGATCACATCTGGTGTACACTATTATTTGGTAGCAATTTCACTAACACTTTCTATACTACAACTGCTCATGACAAGTATAAGATGTTTATTGGACAATCTCTAATCAAAGAGAAGTGCTGTCACTTGTTGATGTTCCAAACTTACAACATTGATAAGTTTTTTGAGATTCGGCATCTCATGTGCACTACTGAGGATGTTGCACCATTCGAGTAGGTTGTGGTGTATAAGTTCTAATCAAATCTCAGTGCGGAGGTGTGTGATCCTACCTCCCTAAGAAACGGCCATGTGTATGTGTATGGAGAAATATTATCCTTCACTCCAGTGGTGATTAATGCCTAGTTTTTAATGTGTGATCTCCATATATGGATGAAGCCCCTGAGGAAGCTGATTTCAATCGCAAGATCAAGTTTTTAATGTGTGATCTCTTCGCCCAGTGGTTGACTCAATTTCCACCTTCTCAGTGAGTTCTTTTTATGGATTTTTGCATAAGGTGTGATGTAGCAACTATATGCCAACAAATAATAACTCCAGAGTCACCGAACTCCATGCTCGCATCCTCTACTGACTAGGAACACAAATGTCTTTAAATCTTGGTGCCCATGCCTTTGATGCCATGATATTCTTCACCACATCCTCCTCGAAGAAGTGGGCATTGCCGATCCCAAGTGTGATATTCAAAGTACTGATGCCTCAAGGTTTGGTTCCCTGAGTCCCGCCACTCATAAGTCCGAGAGTATGCAGTTGCCTCACCACTCCTTAATGCTAATAATTTGTTAGTTGATATTCTGATAGTATACTCTGATGACGATGATATATCTTCTGATCACGATGCTCCTGCTGCTTCTATTCATGTTGATCCTGCTACAACTTCTGCTCATACCCTTGATGCCACCCTAGATGTCATCTGGATGCTACTCCAAATGTTGTTATAGATGTCGAGTGCATCTTCGTTGAAATTCATGTCTTTGCGGAATCTACCTCGGGCATGATGATTCTAGTATCACGTTCTCTTTTACTGGATCAACTGTAGTATGATGATGCTGTTATTGCCCATTTTACTTCTCTCTGAACCCAGCTTCTCAGCCTGCTTTCCAATTTTTTTCTTTTTGGCCAAAAAGAGGGGATGTAGTTGATGATTCTGGAGTCGCTGCTGATACTACTCAAGACTCTGGTTTGGCTACTCCAATTCAAGGTAATGTGCCAAGTTTAGGTGGAGATCTGAATTCAAGGGGAGTTGATCAGTCTGAGGATGTTACCGTCGATGCCATTGCAGATGTCATTGCTCATCTTTCTTCGCATTCAGGGAGAGTTGATCCATCATCGAGCTTTGCTATGCCTACTATCCTTCGTGATGAAGATGATGATGGAATGGAGTTCAACTTTGAAGTTACTGCTGTGACGAAACAAAATGATCCCACTTCGAAGTTTGATGATCTCCCTGAAAGAGATATATTATATGTCTTTTGATCAACTTTGTCTGATGTTCTTTCTATTATTATCTTTTTATCTATTTTGTGGAATGACTATGACCTTTTGCCCTAATTTATTAAGACTTTTTTTTTTTTTACTTTTGCAATTTTTTTTCCGGATGTCATAACATTCTTCTTAACCGTCTTATGTTTAATTGCAACAATTTAGGGGGAGTAATTTTTTGTGATTATACAAGGTTCGTACTTGGTATTTTCATATAAGTTTTGGCCAAGAAAGATAAAAACGGGGGAGATAATTGAGTCACATATTTTATAAATATGTTATTTAATAATTTATAATTTATATTATCTTATTTAATATTTTGACTTTCTTGTCAAGATTTAATTATTTATGAAATATTTGATAGTTATCATGTTTGGTAATGATCATTTATATTATTTATTCTTAATTTAGGTTGTAATTCTTTTTCTCTTACATAGAATTCATATATTGCAGTATATATTATTTAGAAGTATAAGATTATATCTTGTTTCTTTTATGTTAATATATATCTACAATATATTATGTATATTTCTTTGCTTAGAGTAGAAGTCGATTTTTAGGCTAGTAAATATTATTAGGACTCTAGAGATTGGATCTTTTTCCTTACTAATGATATTTACTTGCTTTATATTGTATATATATTTTTTTAATTATTTTGTAGGTCTCTTATACAAGCAATGTATGTCTATATAAAGTTTGAGTATTGATCGCAAGTAGCTCACGCTTTCAAAGATATTAATCAAAGCAAATTTTTTGAGAGCACATTTTATTCTTACTGCAAATTCTAGAAATTGGTTGATGTGACTGCAAATGCCTTCACAATCCACAATAGCATCCTGCAGCCAGAATTATTTTCTACCATATTTTTACTATTTTTGTTAAGATCTAGTCTTGTGATTGTGAATCTTAGTTTTGGAAGAGTTATACTGATTTAGATCATATATACTCTTAAGGAGTTTTTAGTTTATCTTTACTTAATATATTACGGCTTTTGTAATCATTGAAACGCAAGTTTTGATTAGTAAAGATTTTTGCCCTGTTAGCTCGACTATAAGAATAAATTATTTTTATAGTCAAGATTTTTATATGCGTGTCTTTTATTTTTTGCTGTTATTTATTTTATACTCTTTACAACACACATTTTATTTTGATTAAAATTGTTAACTGAGGTCTACAATTCTTTTAGATATGAATACCAATGAGTTGTTGGTTTAATCCACTTCTCATACCAAAAAACTAGACTTTGAGTTTAATTCAGAAACAAATAGTCATAAATAAATCTATAAATTTAAACAAATATTTGGTGAGAATATATAATCTTGAAATATAATGAATCCATTTTTAATTAGGCTAAATCTCATGCATAAATTTGTAATCATCTATTTCAATAATTATACTCTTAGGCCAGGTGAATATAGTTCCTGAAATTACCCTTTGATGACATTTGCAAGAACCTTATTTTCCCAATCTTGAATAATGGTACATTCGAAAATAGAGTAAGTCTCATGTATGATGACCACATAAATCTTTGTTCATGTAACGGAGCTCAAACCATAACTAATCTCGTATTCGCCCCAGTAAAATCAAACCATATATATACTAACTCTCTCCTCGACCGCACCTCCATCCCCAACCCTAACCATTATTAGTTTGCCCCTCAAAACTTCTATACTTAGCAAAAAAAATCAAAACGAATTGAACAATCTCTACCGCGCCTAGATTTATCGCCACCCATTCTCTCTCCTTGCTAGAAAATCTTCATTATCATCGTTTATATCTCGCCACTGCAATGCCCTAATAACCACCACCGCCTGACAAAGATCTTGCCTCGCTGCGCCAGAATTACCACCATCTGGCTCAAACCTCATTGTCGCACCTCTGCCACATAACACCTCAATCCATCTGTCATGGAGCAGGAAAAAAACAAAGCAGTCGGCTTTTGAAAATATCAAAACTTTCTGAAAGATTAAGTTGGGAGATGAATTAGCCGTTCATTTGATGTGTAAGCATTTTAGCCAAAATGTAATTTTAAGAGGAAAATTAGATGCACAAGCTATTCATTTGATGCATAAGCAGTTCATTCGATGCATATACATATGTTTTTAAATGAGAATTGGAGTTTGTGCGACTTTGACAACATAGTTTTTTAGACTTTTGATTCTCACTGTTAGATTTTACAAAAATCGTGTAGTAGTCTTTGTGTTTTATTTGGTGCATCAATTGTTTAATGAAGTGCCTAAATGAAAGTTGTCTCATATTTTAATCAACTTTTAATGACTTCTGGCTTATTCATTTTTAGTGGGATTGTGTGAATGTTACTCCAGTATTAAATATTTGTTCTGTTTGTAATTTATAATGTTTATCCATATTTCATTGCAATTTTTTTGTTTCCTTCTCGATTGTCATTGTTTGTGTACTTGTCTCATCTAGTGTTTTGTTTTGAAAAGAAGAAAGTACAATCATGTTAGCGCATATATGGTCACTTTTGGTTCAAACTGTGTCATATTTGTACTAAAAAATGTAACTATTACAAAATATAAAAGTGATAGTTTCTAGTGTAAAAGTAACATATTTTAGTGTAACAGTGACAAGTAAATAATTGATTATAATATAATGTGTAAAAATGACAATTTGAGTGAAAAAATGACAATATTACGTGGAAAATGACATATTTTAGTTTAGAAGTGTTTAGTGCACAAGTGACACTGTTATATTTTATGTCAAATGCTTGATTATAAAATAAGTTATAAAATGATAGTTTTTAATGAAAAAGTGACAAGTTTTATTGGGAAATTGATACATTCTAGTGCAAAAATGATAGTATTGATTGAAAAGGTGACATTATTTTAAGTCAAATGCTTGAATATTAGTGAAAGTGACCCTTTTAGTGAAAGTGTGACTTATTTAGTGCAAAAGTGACGATATTAATTTAAATAGTGACGCGGTTAAATTTCAAATGCTCAATCATAAAATTATATGAAAAATTGACACCTTTGAATGCAAAAGTGACACTAAGTGACAATTTGCATAAGGGAAAAAGAATACTTGCATTTTAAATATCCACAAAAAGTACTTTAACATAACACTTTAATAAATCAACGTAAGAAATTAATATCAACCAGAAAACTAAAATTGGGGAAAAAACATAACAAACTTTCAAAAAAAAGTGACACTTTTTAGAACAAAAGTGATAGTATTTTTGCATAAATCAAAAATAGTACTTGAATTTTAAAAAGTTCACAAAATTATGTTTTTATATGAAACTGGTCCAAAAATCAAGCAGAAAACTAAAATTGTGTGCAAACTTAAACAAGCAAACTTTCTTTTCTTTTTTTTTAAGTGACACTATTTTTTATCAAAAGTGAGACTTTTTGGTCAAAACTAAAATTGGGGAAAAAAATTTAAGCAAGCAAACTTTCATTAAATAAGTGGCTTTTTTTAGCAAAAGTGACACTTTTTAGTACAAATATGATAGTATTTCTACATAACATGGCACTTTTACATACACTAGTGTTTTCGTCTGTACGATGCACGGAGTAGAATACAATGAAGGATACAATAAATATCTCAAGACACATATATCATCGTATCCGTATCAACTGACAGAAGTTTCAGTGTTACCAAATAGGTAATTGAGTATAAAGTTGTGAGTTTGGATTTTTTTTATGTTATAGTGGTCGGATACAAGTAGGATCACTAAATAGGTAATAGAGTATAAGGTTGTGAGTTTGAATTTTTTTTATGTTATAGTGGTCGGTTACAAGTAGGATGCGGGTAAAGAATTTTTACCCATTACCTTATGGTAAACACTTGTGTTAGGCCAGATTAACGGGTTATGACCTGTTAGGCCATATGACCCCGATACTATAATGTATTAGTTTTTGTATTGTGATGTATTGAATCTTGTACTGTAAAGTATTAGTTTTTCATAAATCTTTGACCCGTGCTATGATGTATTAATTTTTGTACTGTAATGTTTTTTTACTATGATGTATTAATTTTTTATTATAATGTATTGGTTTTTGCACTATAATGTATTGATATGAAATTTTGGCCTAACGTATGATCCGTTAGTCCGGCCTAACAAGAGTGTTGCCCTTACTTTATTATTATAGTTAAATAGAATATAATATATATATTATATGGTATTATATTAAATAATATACTTTATATATATATATATATATATATATATATAAAATGGTATTATATTAAATAATATACTTTATATATATATATATATATATATATATATATATATATATATATATATATATAAGCAACGAGTAAATGATTTATGAACATGAATTTGAGTTGTTGCCTTGAAAATAAGATAATTTAACTTTTCTGCAAAATTCTCATTCTAAGAGGGTTGAAAAGATAATTTTCCAAGAATAATGTTCCATATTGAGAATCCATGCATTTTTATATGGACAATGATAGTAGTAGTGTTTATTTTGAGGACATCAAGCCAAAGTATATTATTATGACCTTTGAAAATGATGGTTGTTCTTTTATATCCTATCTTTGAAACTAAATGACGAAGGGACAGTATACCATGGGCCCAGGTGCACCTGTAATTTAATTTATTATCGGTATATAATTGGTACATATCATCACATATAACTGTTACATATCATCACATATAACTGGTACATATCATCACAAGTAATTGAAATTCTAAATTTAAAATTTAAAATCCTAAATTTTAAAAAATAAACCTAAAACAAAAAATTAAACCCTAAAAATGGAAAATTAATCCCTAAAATAAAAAACTAAACCCTAAAATTGAATATTAAACTCTAAATCCTAAATCTCTATCGCATATCATCACATATAACTGACACATATCATCACATATAACTGGCAGAATGATAGAAATAAAATGAAAAATTAAGTTAAAAAAATGAAATATTAAACCTTAAAATGAAATATTAAACCCTAAAAATATAAAACTAAACCCTAAAATTGAAAAGTAAACCCTAAACTCTAAATTTTTGACACATATTATCAAGTATAACTACCACATATCATCACGTATAACTATTAGATATCATCACGTAAAACCGGGTGCACCTAGCAAGGTGCACCCAAGTCCACCTAATAAATTGCCAAATGACCAATAGTTATTATCAATATATATGTTATAGGATTTGACTGTCATCAACATCTTTCTCAGAATTCATATTTAAAAGTCTATTTCAAGTTTAAAACAGTAGATGCACCATAGAGACTATGCCTACTTACTGCACGAGTTCCCGGCGGTTAGATTACGGTTAACCAAACCGTTAATCTTAAACATCGCGGTTAATTGGCGGTTAACCGGTTTTCTTTTAAAAAAATAGTGACCAATCGATCGATCGGTTTTTAGTCGATCGATCGGTTTTTAGTCGATCGACTGCCGGTCGATCGACTGGTCTGTGGATAAGCCGTTGAAAATCAACGACTGAAATCAACTAGCCGTTGATGATCGACGGCTCAAATTCAAAAGAAAATAGCCGTTGGGCGGTTTAACCGCGGTTAACCGGCTTAACTGCCGGTTAACAATGGTTTTTTAATTAATTTTTTTTTTTTGCAGATTTTGACACCTATAAATACCCCACTCTCCAACACCAATCCTCACACCAATTCATCTACTATTCTTCTTATTCTATTATATTTTCAAGTTTAAAGAAGTCAAGTTTCTAATTTGTGTAAGAAATAATATTATCAATAATATTCTTATTATTCATTCCTAATCTCGTTTTACTTAATTCTCTTTTATAATATCACTATGGAAAGCTCTTCCCGTGATGTCAATACCAACACTCCAACTTCTTCTCGTCGAGGTCGAGGATCTCGACGAGAATCTTCGGCCGTCGCCGGAGATTAAGTTTCCGATAAGATGACGGCGGGAGAAGTTGAGAACCTATATAATCAAATCAACTTCGACTCGCAACAAACTAATTTTGAAGAGGAATTACCGAACTCCGATGAAGAAGAAGCGGCCGTCAATTTGGATGAAGATGAGAAGGAAGCGACGGGTGATATGCCGTCGCCTCAATCAAAACCGAGGGAATTTGTTTCCCCCATCTTCCGATTGCATTTCACAAAAAAGAAGATCAATGGCGAATCTCGAGCGCAATGCAATTATTGCAATTCTCATTATGCCTTCGGTTCTAAAACTAATAAAGGCTACGGGTCTCTCAAATACCACATGGAGAAGAAGCATCCCGACAAATACGGCGCCGGTAGTTCTCAAACACAACTAAACTTCTCATCTTCATCTACCGCTGCCGGCAGGACCGGCGGCCAAGGTACGAGTTCATTTACTTTATTTCAATATATCGAAAGTGGTCATCGAAAGTTTCTTGCAAAATTTATTTCCGTTATGATTCTTCCTTTTAATCATGCACATAGTAGTCATTATGAAGATTATACTAGGGGTGCATTTAATCCATGTAGCACTAGGATTTCACGAAATAAATTAACTCGCGATATTGAAAAAATGGCCGGTGAGTATAAATTGAATTTAATTTCAATATTTGATAGTTTGCCTCATGGTGTCTCTATATGTTCGGATATTTGGTCGGATCATTTTAAAAATCATAATTATATGGGAATTACTTGCCATTGGATTGATAATTCTTGGACTTTGCAAAAACGTTTAATTGCATATAGAAAGTTCGATAGCCAACATACGGCGGTGAATATTTCGAAAAAAATCTCCACTGTTTTGTCCGAGTATCATTTAACTAACAAAATTTTTCAATTTCATTTGATAATGCCGCCGCTAATACGGCTAGTTTAGAATTGTTAAAAATTACTTGTCCACCCGCTATTGGCGGCAATTTTTTCATATTAGATGCATTTGTCATATTTTGAATTTATGTGTTCAAGATGGTTTAACTCTTTTTAAATCTAAAATTCAACCGATTAGGAGTGCTATATCTTATCTACGAAACCACGATTCGCTTCAAAAAAAATGGCGAAGATTTTGCAAGGCCAATCAATTGCATCCAAAAAAATTTTCATTAGATGTGCCAAATCGTTGGAACTCTACTTATAAATTACTTAATGATACATTTGAATATAGAGATGCATTGTGTACATTTTTTAATAATGAAGATGTCGATTTCGCTTTGTTTTCGCATATGTGGGATTGATTGTTATAATATGATATCCCTTTTAAAAACTTTTAACGATGCCACCGTGGCTTTATCCGGTGTTTATTATCCTACCTCCTCAATACTTGTTGATCATTGTATTCAAATAGTACTTGTTTGTAGTGCTTTACTCGATAACCCTGAATTAGGTGATGTTATCGATGAGATGTTGGAGTAAATGGGTCAAATATTTTCATTACATTCCCGATGTTTTTTTTGATTGCAAAAATTTTAGACCCGAATTATCGGATGGAGGGTCTTCAAAACTTACTTAAAGTTTATTACGATGCATTAACACCTTTTTTAGAATCTCGTAGACTACCAATTCCTAGCCCTCTTAGTGTTGCTCACCAAGCACAACTACTTTTAATTGAAACTTTTAATGATTACGATCAATTTTCATCTTCTAGTGATGTTAATGTGTCCTCCTTCCCCTTCCCCTTCCCCCGTCACTTCTACAAGACCCAACGACCCTCGAGGAGCTCTAGCCCCATATATGAGATTGCTTGAAGATACTAAACGAAAACGGCAAGGGCTAGTGCTAGTCGGTCAATGGAATTAAATAGTTATTTAGGAGTTTTTGGAACCGACTTCGGTTCTAAAAAACCCCGATGGTGTTACTAACGATCTTGTGCAGTTTTGGTCGAAAGTGGCCAGTATTTTTCCCACTCTCTTAGAATTGCCAAGGAGGTCCTTGCCGTTCCTGTTTCGACAGTTTCTGTTGAACAGGCCTTCAGCACGGGAGGCTACATGTTAGATGAGCGTCGGTCAATGTTAACATCCAAAAATCTTGAAAATCAAATGTTGATGAACGATTGGGTGAAAGCCGAAAAACGAGAACAAGAAATGCAATTGGATGAAGGTGAAGAGAGCGACTATTACGATACCACTTCGGGAAGTAACGACAACGACGAATAGATAAGTAGGTAAGTGAGGTAAGTAAAAGAATACGTGGACTTTGATTCCTTTTCGAGGATACGTAGGCAATTTAATTCTAATATTACAAGTTAAAATTTAATTTTAATTTTTAATATTAGAATTAAATTCAAGTCCTTTTTTTTTAACTTGTTTTTTTCAAACAAAAAAAATTCGAACTACGTGGACTTTGATTCCTTTACGAGGATACGTAGGCAAGTTAATTCTAATATTAAAAGTTAAAATTTTAATTTTTAATATTAGAATTAAAATCAAGTCCTTATTTTTCTTAAACTCCCCCAAAAAAAAATCCGCCTGCTACGCAGTCGGCTATTTTTCAGTCGATCGACAGATTTTCAGTCGATCGACATAATTTTAGTCGATCGACTAAATGATCGTCTGCCTTCCCAAAACCAAAACTCACTGTCCTTCAGTCGATCCTCAGTCGATCGACTGCTTTAAAAAAATACTGGCGGTTAACCGCCAGTTCGGTTAACCGGTTTAACCGTAACCTTAACCAGTTCTCAGCCGGTTAGGTTACGATTAACCAAAAATCGGTTAAATTAACTGACGGTTAATTATCCGGCCGGTTATAACCGAAACCACACCTCTATACCTATTAATCGCCGGTTAATTAACTGGCCGGTTATAACCGAATCCACAACTCTATACCTACATCTCATTACCGATAGTATTATAAATTGGATTGGAGAAGGTGGTGCAAATGGGGTGGATTTTAGGGTGAGATGTGCGGTTGCCATTTCAAAATAATATCCTTGATTAGCAAGTGTACACTTTCGGTCCAATCTAACATCTAAAAAGTTTAGTTGAAACTGCTCCAGCCCATCCCGTTTGGGACAAATGGGTCGTACCAAGAAAACCAGTCCATTTTGAGAAATGGAAAATCATAACATACCGAGGCCCGAGTTATTACTCTACTGTATACACTTAACTCTACGTCTACATCGCTAACAGTGAAAGCTTTCTATTTCGCTTTATATAACCAGTCAACTTCATTTCAACAAACGGGTTTGATCGATTTCCTTTTGAGCGGGTAAATCAATCATCTCTCGAGTTTGTGCTTTCTCGAATCTAATTCCGTTCAAACACTAAATCAAAATAAACCCCACAATAAGAGTTCAGAACAGAAAATCGAAGAACAATGGCAAAACCCTCATCGTCAAGATTTATCAGCAAGTATCTTCATCAAATCGCATCATCAAAACCCTCCACAAGCAGTAATCCAACCAGCGGTTACATTTCCCATCTCATCGCGAACAACCCTAAACCCATCCAAAAACCCACGTTTTCTTCGTGGGCATCAACCAATTTTCAGAAAACCCAATTTTCATCGCCATCACCCAACAATATTTCAGGGGTTTTCGGAAAATTAAAAAACCCACATGTCAAATTCTCGCCGGGTAGGAACTTTCTGGGGTTTAGGTATTTTTCATTCAAGAATTACGAGATGGGTTCCAAGAATTTCGCGAAGAACGCGGTGAAAAACCCTGCCATGGCTGTTAAGCACACGTTTTCGCGGTATAAGGAGGCAGTTGGGATGCAGATTGAAGCTTTCTGGAAGAGGAATTATCTGGTGGTATTGGGTAGTGGTGGTGTTGTGGTCTGCATTTTGCTTTGGAGGGTCTTGTTTGGTGTCGCTAATACTTTTATTGGGTTTTCTGAGGGCATGGCCAAGTATGGGTTTCTTGCTCTTTCGTCGGCGATCGTTGCGTTTACTGTGAGTATTTTGTAGATTAAATTTTTTTAAATGTGTTATGGTTCTTTTTTATGTGTTTATGTACGGCTTATTGGTTTTCTTTGTTGAGGATTTGATTTGATTGATTATTAGTTAGTGATTTATAATGGGTTTTAAGCTGATGTCTCAATAAGTTGTTAAGTGATTATTTTGCGTTGTGTGGCTTTTACTAAGCATTTGTGAAGTTATATATGATCTTGATTGAATGGTGCCTTGGGATTGGATGATATTTTGCCTGTAAGAAATGATGCATTTGAAATATCGTTATGGCGGAACGTTGGGTCATTTTTTTCCTAGCCATGAGCATGTATAATTAAGGGATAAGTACAAAAACTACCCTAGAGTTTTCACCTAACTAAAAAAAACTCCAATTAAGGTTTGCATATTCTTAACAAATACAATCCTAGTGAGGAATGCAGTTTGTAGAAACGGGTATCAAGGGAGTATTTGTAATTTTGAAAGATAGCTGGGGTGTTTTTGAAATTAGACTAAACTTCAAGGATATTTTTTGAAATTAAGATCCTGTTCTATTCATTGATTTGCTATTATTGCTATGGTATGGAATAAACTTTGCTGGACTGTTGCATACATGAAATTGATGATGTACCTGTCCGTTCCCTTTTCCTTTATGCATAAAAAAGAGATAATTACAAAAATTATCATTAAGGTTTGACCTAATTACAGTAAAAAGCCATTGATCTTTCAGAATTTACCTCCCTTGAGGTTTGCATTTTCTTAACAGATATCCTTCTAGTGATGGTGCAATATGTAAATTAGAAACAAATTTCGAGGGAATATCTGTAATTTTACCAAACCTCAAGGGTATTTATCGTAATAATTAGCCTCATAAAAAATACACTTGAACTATCCACTCTTTCATGCTTTGATTTTATTTTTTCAAGCAATCATAACTAATGATCATAATATGACTTTTGTTCAAGGGCTTGTACTATCGGTCGAAACTGACAATCAACCCAGATAAAGTTTACAGAATGGCAATGAGGAAGCTAAACACATCGGCTGGGATTCTTGAGGTTATGGGTGCACCACTCACTGGAACAGATTTGAGAGCCTATGTGATGTCGGGTGGAGGTGTCAGTCTAAAGAATTTTGATCCGAGGTTAAGAAGCAAACGATGCTTTCTTATTTTCCCTATAAGTGGTTCAGAAAGGAAAGGTTTAGTCAGCGTCGAGGTCAAAAAGAAGAAAGGCCAGGTTTTTTCTATGCCTCCAATTTCTGATTTTCTTACTTATATGAAAATTTTCACCTTTTTCCCCCCCTGTTGCTGTAATTTGTGTGAATGATAATATTCAAGTTATTGGTGGATTTCAGCAATTAGAATAGTTTGTTATATACTTTTGGAAAAATGATTAGTAGTGCTTGCACTTCTAGGTTATAGGATTGTGGATTATTATGGGTCGATCCAATGTTCGTTTAACTTGAATTTAGTACAGCTGTAAAAATATTTTCACAGTTTAGGCTTTATTGTTTGCTAGTATTCTGGTGCATGTGCATATTCGGTTTAATTGTACTGAAATGAAACTTCTGTCGACCAAAAATCACAAATCAAACTGAAATTTAATCGGTTTGGATATCACCTAGCTTTTTAGTTTTTTTGGTACCTTTTTTTAATTAAATGATACTTTGATAAATTTTGTATAGCTCGGTGAGCAAAAATATAAAGAAATACACTATATATTAAAAGTTTAATATTATATAAATATTGGCCGTCCATTAATTCCCATCAATTTTTCTGCAGTACGATATGAAATTATTGGCCGTGGATGTGCCCATGGCAAGTGGGCCTGATCAACGTCTGTTCTTGATCGGGGATGAAGAAGAGTATCGGATTGGTGGTGGGCTCATATCTGAACTGCGGGACCCAGTTGTGAAAGCATTAGCAGCGACGAAGGAGTTTGATGCTCGTGACGAGCTGGAGGATGAGGAGGATGCTGCGAGGGAACTGGAAGAAGCTGAAAGGAAACATCGGGAAGAAGTTGAAAAGCTCGAAAGAAATAACTCTTAGTAGCTGTTGCAAGGGTTTTTGATCCACTTTGATCTTTTTCCATCTTTGGTTTTAATTCCAAATCATATATGTTTTGTTAAATGTGTAACAAGCTTTTTGACGGGTAACAAAATTTCTCTGAGACTTGGGGAATGTAATTGTTTCTTGTTTCGTTATTGTGGACTACTCACCTTATAAACTCCCATTTAAAGTTCTAAAGCAAAATAAATGCATTTTTTTTTTCATTTCAGATTTTTACTATTATTTAATATGTACTTTTGAATATTAACAAAAAAAATCTTTTCATTTTGTAAAATAATTTTATGTAAATTCTTGTAGTACATAGAAAAATAAAATAAATAATATTAATATTACATATATAAAAAATAAATATATTAAACTTTCAAAATAATTAACAAATAATATTTTAAATTGTTGAATCACTTAAGACAAGAAAATGTGTAAATTCCTCTGTTCTAAGAATCGCCATAGGCGCCACCAATCCGCCTACGATTTTCGAAAATTGGCCAGAGAAATCGTCGGGCGCCCCAGGCGCTACCTAGGCGCCCAAGTCGGCAGGCCAGATTTTTTTTTTTAATTTTTCTGGTCTAAAACGGTGTCGTTTTTTGTCCTATTTCTTGATTATTTTGATTTTGTAATGTATGCTATGGTATTATTATTTGACTAATGAACTTATGCATCTATGTTGTTTTGAACTTTGAATTGAACAATAGTTTTAAACTTGTGAATTGTAACTTGTGATCATTACTTTTAGTTTTGAATTGTTATAGACTTTATTGTGTAGCAGGTAGTATGTTGAACTATTAAATAGTTGGATGTAATGTTGTAAATCAAGTTATTTATTCTCAAATTCTAGGCCCCGCCTAGGCCCCGTCTATACCCCGCCTAGGCGCTAGGCACTGGTTTGGCGCCTAGCAGCCGCCTAGCGATTTTTAGAACACTGGTAAATTGTAATTTGGTCTTACTTAATACATCCCAATGTTTTTATTGAGTTAATAAACATAAATCATATGTAATTTCAATTTATAGTAATAAATAAATTTAATTAGAGAAGAGCAAAATTAAAAAAAAAAAAAAAACATTCATAATAATATTTAAAAAAATAAATAAGTTACATAATAATATACACTAATTCTCTGAAATTTGAATATTCTTCCCATTTATGATCAATTAACGCATTTCGAAGCGTGAATGAGCCTCCGCATGTTTCGATTTGTCTAAATCTAGAAACAAAGTCTTGAAATCGAGTATGCTCATTTTCAACAAATCCAACATCTGGAGGTGACACTTCTCCTTTTCAATTGGAGCATCAAGATCCTGTTCATCCTCAATTATCATATTATGCATTATTATGCTCGCAGTCATAATATCTTGCAAATCACTTCTACTCCAAAAACGTGATGGATTTGTTACAATTGCAAATCGACTTTGGAGAACTCCAAAAGCACGTTCGACATCCTTTATACATGCTTCTTGTTTATTTGAAAAGTATGTTTTTTTTGACCAATTGGTGCATGGATAGTCTGTACAACAGTTTCTCATTTCGGGTATATATCATCAGCTAAATAGTAGTCCATATTGTATTGCTTACCACATATGACATAACGTGCCAAAGGAGAAAATGCCTCTAGGAAGGTTAGAGAAAAGATGAGACGTCTCCAATACATTAATATCAGTGTTGGATCTTGGCATACCAAAATATGCATGTCATATCTAGACGTGTTCAAACGGTTCGAACCGCCGGTTTGGTTTGGCCAAAAGTCTCAAACCGCAACCGAACCGTGAAACCGACCGGTTAGTGGCGGTTTTTGAACTGCCGGTTCACGGTTCGGTTGGCCGGTTTGAACCGGTTTGGTTTTTGTTTTTTTTTTTTACTTTTAAAATTCAAATATTTTGGTTTTTTTCCTATGTTTATTTTTAATTTTATTTAAAAAATATTAATAACACTTTGAATTAATTCAAAAAAAAAATTGAACTATTTAAAATATTGTAGTTAAAATAAGAAATTTTAATTAGAATATTTGAAATTTTTGAAATTAATTTATATATGTATGTATGTATGTATGTATGAGGTTAAGTGAGTAAATAGAACTAATCATTTGAAATTTTGAATTAATTAAAAAGAAACTGAATCATCTAAAATATTTGAATTTGAAATAAAAAATTTATATTAGAATATTTGAAATCTTGAATTTAAGTGAGAAAATAGAAATAATATTTTTAATAAATTCAAAAAGAATTAATAATTTTCAAATATTCAATTTTAAAATTTAAAATTGTTACTTTAAACAATTGAAATAACATATATATTAAATTGTAACTCCCTAACCATTAAAATCAAAGTACACATAATTTCCTCGTATTACTTTAGAGAGGGTCAAAGATATAAGTTATCACAATTTTATTGAATTGTAAAAATGATTAATATCTCCATCGTGATCGTGTGGCTATTAGTTATAAGATAAAATATTTTTCTTATTAATCACCAATTCAAAATATCGAATGAGTTTGGTGTTAAAATGACTTGAAAAATTAATATTTATAAATGTATAAAGAAATTAAAAAAAATAAAACAAAACAAACCGGCGGTTCACGGTTTGAGAATTTCTCAAACCGTAACCGAATCGCCTTATTGGCGGTTACGGTTACGGTTACGGTTCCGGTTCGAACCGTGGTCCAACGGTTAACCGAACCGTTGACCGCCGGTTCGTGCAAACTGATGGACACCTCTAGTCATATCCATAGATCATAATCAGCTACAGCTTCACGAATAATGGTTGGTGATCCACTTCGCCCGCATATTGTCCCGTCCATGCTGTGGGACAGTTTTTCCACTTCCAATGCATACAATTCAAACTATCTAACATACCACGTTGCTTACGAATATAAAGTAATCTAGCCACATCATTAGCATTAGGTGATTGTAGATATTGTTCAGCAAATATCTCTCAAACCACACGACAAATCTTTTGACACATTCAATTGTTGTAGACTCTCCAGTGTTTATTTACTCATCAGTTGCCATCAGCTGGAACTGTTTATGCTAGTATTCAAAATGCAGCTGTTACCTTTTGGAGAGTAGACAAACCTAGTGTTTCCATCTACATTCCTTTATTGTAACAAGTAGCGATCGCGATTTTCTATAGCATTGACAATACGCAAGATTAAACTTTGACACATTTTTATAGCGTCGACGAAACTGCTCTTCATTGTATGTGGAATTTAGTGAAAAGTAATCATATAAAAGGTTTGCAACTGTTGCTTCTTGATCACGAAATTGTTCTTCGACCCTGAACAGATTCGCCATGAATAGATTCAGCATTTTGTTGTCTAAGAAATCCAGATAGTATACCATTGTTATTGTATATCTGTTGAACAGCTAGTTGTTGTTCTGTATCATAACTATCGATCAACTATTGAAACTCATCATCAGATGAGCTCGAAAATGAAGATAAAGGAGAAAGTTTATTATAATTGAAATTCATTTTTTTTTCCAATGAAACAAGTAAGGTGGGGGATGAACTTCTTCTCGTGAGGATAAATGAATGGAGCATATGTACATTATAATTGTCCAATATTTTACTATTTAAGAAAGCGCAATCCTTGTACTTTCAATTATGATCGTGGATCATATATCATTTTGATTTCAGCATTACAATGTTATTGCCAAAAGCATTATACTATTAAAGAAAGCACAATCTTGTGCTTTCAATTGTAGCCATTGATTATAAATATATCATTTCAATTTCAAACTTACAATACTATTTGCAAAAGCAATATACTATTTAAGAAAGCACAATCCTCGTGCTTTCATTTGTGGCCATTGATTAGAAATATATCATTTCAATCTTAGCCTTACGAAACTATCTGCAAAAGTACTTTACTATTTAAGAAAGCACAATCCTTGTACTTTCAATTATGACTGTTGATCATAAATCATTTCAATCTCAGTCTTACAAGGTTATTCCAAAAGCATTATACTATTCAATAAAGCACAATCCTTGTGCTTTCAATTATGATCGTTGATAAGAAAAACTATATTACAATCATAGCCCTACATTAGTATCTCCAAGTTTTCTATAAAAATATAATGTAGCATATATTCTTAAATGCATAAATCAAAATTTTCACAATTATTATTCATCCCTTTTTAGCCCCTATACTCATCTTAAAAATGTCAAAGTCACGTACCAAAAATTACATTATTGACGAAGATCGACATCTGTGCACCGTCTATCTTGATATTTCACGGGATCTAATTGTGGGCATAAACCAAACCAAAGATCAATTTTGGAAGCGTATTGCTAAGAAATACCATTCCGACAAAACAAACACTAATAGAAATGACCGTAACCAAAGATCATTGTGCAAGCCATTATCAAAGACTCAAGAAAATTCAATAGTTGTGTACAACAGATTGAATATATTAATCCAAATGGTTCATATGAACAAATACTAGTAAGTAGTTATTTAAGTTTTTTGTTTCCATTATATCATTTCGAGTAATATTTTTTTTAATTCCATCAACTAGAGTATGCAAATGAGTCGTTGATGCAACAAAAAGATTATGCTAGCGGATTTAAATTTGACCGTGTGTGGTCACTTATGAAAACTTGTGTGCAATTTGAAACGATTGGTGGAGTCAATTCATTTGTGAAAGAAGAGAATGTGTTGGAGTCATCTAATCCTTCTAAGCATTCATTGTCTTCGATTTCTATCAATTTATGTGATGAAAATATTAATTGTGGAGGTTCTTCTTCACATCGACTAGAAGAGATAAAAAAAATCCAAATTAAAAAGGAAACAGAATAAGGATGCATCTATTTTTGAGCTTAAGGAGGAAAATGAGAAATTTTGAGAAATATTATTAAGTCTCGCTAAAAAAAGATCGTGATATTGAGGTTCAAATGAAAAAAATTGAAGCAAGAAACCGTAAATCTAAAATAAACGAATTGATGAGAGAAGATACATTTTAATGATCAATTTGGATACCATTTTTGATCTAGAGCGACGCGAATTCTTCCGATTGAGCAACAACAAATTATGCAGAAGTGAAGACAAGCACAAATAGGGGTGGGAAAAAAATCGAAATACCGCATTTACCGTACCGAAAAAATACAAAAAATACCGTATTTTTGGTATTTCGTGATATTCAGTACAGTACGGTATCAATACCAAAATATTACGGTACGGTATCGGTATGCGAATAAAAAAAATCGGTAATTCGGTATATACCGAAATACCAAAAAAATATTGATATTTCGGTATATATATACCTAAATACCGAAAAGTATCAGTATTCGGCCAAAAATATCGGTATTCTGTATAAAGTTTTTGTAATTTGTTTTTGTTTCATTCGGTATGAAATGGTATAATACCTATACCGTCCATGAATTTGGCATACCGGTATTTTCTGTACGGTACGGTACGTGCCGTGTAATTTACCGAAAATTCGATATGCCGATGTTCGGTATACTGACATATTCGGTATGGTATCGGTATGAAATTTTAGGTATATTTTCGGTACGGTATCGGTATGGACAAAAAAAATTGGTATACCGTACCGACCCACCTCTAAGCACAACAGCCAGACTCACAACAACAATACTCTAGTATTTTTAATATGTTTAGATAGTTTTTTCCAGATCTTGGAGGAGATGGAGCTGGTCTTTCAGATTATTAAGAAAATAATGTGTGTTTCAATTATAATTTTAATAATTTTGTGTTTAGTTGTCGTATGTAGTTTTATGTGTATTCCATGTTTCTAAATTATATGTGGTAGTTTTATGTAATCTTTAATTTTATGTGTAGTCTTTTAATCTCTTTACTTTTATTTTATTATATTATTATCAAATTAGTTAAAAAAGATATAACATTAAAATAATTAAAATATGAAAAACTAATAAAAATAAATATTAGTATTAATTTACAAATTGATAATACTTTGAATTTGTAGTATTATTAAATTACACATTATACATTATTCAAAAAACTAAATCATGTACAATTGAATTTTGTTTAATATAAAAATCTATAATAGTAACTTGAAAATAAAAAGATATTATAAATTTTATAGCTAATAAAAAAATATACATTACATTAAAGTTTTTAAAAAAAAGAAACAAGTTGCGCCAGAATAGTTATTTTGCAGGACTTTTGAAGATGGTATGAGTAGGACAATATACCGTTGTTTTTAAAAATACTGATACTTTGGGAATTATTACACCATTAATTTATGGGATATGCATAATATTGTCATCGTATTTAGTGTAGTTTTGTGAAAAATGAACATCTTATTTTTTATTGGCATTTCTCGAGTGGTTCGACTTGAGTCACCTCACCACACTACGATCGACCTCGTTCTCTTGCGGGCAATTCTCAAACATTTGTTAGAAAAATAGTGTGTTTGAGATCACTTCATGAACCACTGAGACACATTCACACCGAGCACAAAAGAGCTCTGTACGTGATGCGGCAAGAATCCCAAAGGACGCCCAAGAGGTCGGAAAGTGGGGTCGGGCCCAAACATCTACTTTGGCCTTGAGATATGGATGGTATTTTAGCTTCACATATAGACGCTCTGGTAATAACTGCTGCCATTTCTAATTATGATGTTCAAAGAATCTTCATACATACGGGTAGTTCTCCAGAAAAATACAGAGGCACATTCGTATAATTTTAAGAGCAATACGAAAGTGATTTCTTCATAATAATGACCTTTATATATAAGGAAAATTAGTTGTGCCCTGTATTTTAAGTTTTGGTCACGTGATAAAACAAAATTTAGATTTAATATCATTCTTTTTTCTTTACCTCATTTATTCATTATAAATGCTGAGTAGAAGTCTAACTATGTAAAGAAATTGAATTTTGATACATTCAGACTTGTTTGATTACTTTTGTTTTTCTCTATTATTTTCTTTGGGCAATTCGATATATCAAAACTCATATTTGATATAATTTATATTTTTTTTCTCTTCTTTTTCTTCCAATAACAATATAGAGGAGTGTGTAATTAGGGAACAAAATTTGGATTTATTAAATTCCGATTTGTTTGATTGCTTGGTTGCAGCAAACAATCACATTTGATATATTTTATGCATATTTGGAGTCTGTAATTATGCAAAGAAAATGGATTTGTTATATTCTATTTTTTTTTATTATTTGTTGTTTTGTTTATTTATTTTAGTTTGGTAGAAATTTGTAATTATAATGGACGTCGTTAAATTCTTGTTTTTTGATTTAATTGTTATTTATTTATAAATTATAATTTAATTATGTACAAAATAGCAATAGGGTCTATAATTTATTTTAATTTTTTTGATTGCTTCATTTTCCAATGTCTAATTGTATTTAATTTGGTTTTTAAACTTATTTTGTTATTAATATATTTGCATACATAAATGAAAAAAAAAACTATAAATAAGCAATAGATTTCTATTTTTACGATTCTAAACAATTAATATTGTAGAATTAGTTAATCAATTATAATTAAGAGTTGAAAAGTTAACAATGTCATGCTGAAATTTAAAATATTTCAAAGGCAGCTGAAAAGTCAACAATGTCAAGCTTTTGAGCCAAAAATTTTGCCTCTTCTCTCAGGGAAAGAAGAGTAATTTGACGGGGCACAAACAATTACATCATTTATCAATCTTCTGCTATTATATATAGAGAAAATTATTCTTTGCAACATGTATTATAAGCGTTTTTACGCTTTGCAATCTAATATTTTTTTGGTTCCAAGCCCATACTACATGAGATTTGTTAAATACAACCTTTTGCTTATATGTCGTCTAAATAGTCACTGGACTGATGCGCGTGTAACACACGCGCCATTTTTGTGGCTTTTTGACAGAATATCAGACGAAAGTTGTAATAACAAATCATGTATAGTACAGATTGTTATTTGCAACAAAAACTATTTTAGGTTGCAAAGTGTAAAATCTGTATACTATAGGTTGCAAAGAGATATTTCACCAAATTTATATATATTTCTTATGATTTATTAAATAAGTATTTCTAATATATTTATATTTTATCGTGTTTTATTTACGTGTTTCTTCATCTTTGAAGTGTTTTTCTTATCATTTCACAATATTTGTTTTTTCTTTCCTTATTTTAATTATTTATTTAGAATATTTTCATAATTTCTTTTATGTGTACATAATTTTCATATTAATTTTATGTGTTTTATAATTTTCTCTATTTCAAGATTTATTAACTGAGTATTCATAATCTTATTATTATATTTTATTTATCTTATCTTTTTATATTTTCTTCAATATTATTTTAAAATTATTTATTATTTTATGTTTCTTCAATTTTGAGATTTTACATGATTAAGTAGAACTTATTATAATTTTGTATTTATTTTAACTAATTTTATAGAAATGAATTTTTGTTATTAAACATATTGATGTGGTATTTTTAAAATATGAATAACAAAGTATATTATCATCAAATAATAAAATAGATAATTACAAATTACAAAAATTATTTAAAAATAAAAATCAAGGAACAATAAATTTATTCACTTAATTAGGAAAAATAATTTCTTGCAACTCGTAGTGGTTTTACACTTTACAAACCTAAGATATTTTTTTTGTTGCAAATAACAATATGTACTATATAATATTTGTAATTTGCAACCTTCGTTTAATATTTCATAAAAAAAAATATCAAAATGGCGTGTGTGTTACACGCGCATGAGCCTACTGACTTTTTGTATGTATGTATGTATGTATCTTACTTTCTCTCCCAAAAAGCGAGAAAAGTTCTTACCCTATTTCTGAAGAGTAAGAGAATTCCTCACTTTATTTCCGAAAAGGTAATAGTTTTTTTTTTTTACTTTATGTTCGTAAAAAAAAATTAATTTTTTACTTAATGTTCAAGTATTTCTTACTTTTTAGTTAAATCTCTCACTTTGTGTTCTAAAAGGTAAGAGAGTTTCTTACTTTATGTTCCAAAAAAATCTTACTTTATGTCCAAAAAAGTAAGTAATCTTTTTGACTTTATTGTGAATATTTCTTATTTTATGTACGGAAATGTAAGAGAATTCTTACTTTATGTGCGAAAAAGTAAGAGAAATTCTTAATTAATGTCCGTAAATTTCTTACTTTATGTTTTCAAATATTTTGCGCTAAAAAAAAACTCATTGAGGAATTTTGCTGCGCCCCCCAGAAAAATTGTCGCCATCAATAAATTGGACGGGTCCCATGTGAGAGCAACACTTTGAGGTAACTTATCATCTAAATTTATCAAACTCTTTTATTTATATCAGCTAGTTTTTCATTTACATAATTTCTAAACTAACTTATTAAGTATTTTCTAACTTATCAGTTTTATCTGTGAAACATACATTTCTTATGGTCGTTCGCCACAAGATAATTCATTGTAGCAAATAATTAATTACAATTTAGTGTGGTAATTATGATCGAGACTAAAAATTGTCTAATAATATTTAAAATACTTAATGTCTCTTGGAAATAGTAAGTTATGCATAGTGGTAAATTCGTCAAGGGACAAATTTGTCGCCATCAATGATTTGGGCAAGTCACATGTGAGAGTAACACTTTTATGATCATACAATGAGACCACATAAATTATCATAAAATATAATTACAATATAACAAATTAAAAAATCACAAAACATAATTAAGATATCCCAATTATAAAAATATGTTAGAGTATCACAACTAAAATGAGTATGTACCCAATAAATTATAGGGTTAAGATTGTTATCTCTTAGTGCTAAAATTATAATTACACGTGTTAGAGTCACGTATTTCTCAAATATGTGAGTTAATAATACTAGGTTTATTTGTCTCATTTAATATTTTGACTTTCTTGCCAGAATCTAATTGTTAATGAAATATTTGATATTTATCATATTTGGTAATTATCTTATATATTATTTAGTCTTAGATTAGGTTGTATTTTTTTTCCTCTTATATGGAGTTCGTTTATTGTGATTTATATTAACTAGTGTTTAACCCGTGCGATGCACGGAGCGAATAGCGAATTGAAATGGATGGTGTAATTCATTCAATGTAAGTGTAATATTATTAATTTATTAATGTAATACAATAATTTAAAATACTCAAGTCACGATTATTGGTCAATATAAGCAAATTTAAATCAAACGGCGAGGCCCCACTAAAAAATATTATCACAAAAATATCAATATTACCCTTAAACTTTACACCCCTAAATACTTCATCTCCTTCAACTCTCCACCACCACTCCAGTCGTCGTCCATCACCGCCGCCACCACCATGACCACCGGTTATTGAAAAATATAAAAATCATGCGCACAGAAATACGCTGCCGCTGCCGCCATGGAAGCCGTGACATTGAAGAAAGATAAAAGAAAAGAAAAAAAGCGCCTTGAAAAAATATCGTTCGAATCAGTTCAAATACAAAATATATCAAAAAATCAATTCGAATGCAAAACACATATTTAAGGAATTGATATGTACACAAAATACATGTTCAAAAAATTGATATGAACGCCCCTTTTAGGCTTAAAAAAGGGTTGTTCAATTATTTTTTTTCGAACAACGTTGTATAGTTCGATCAAAAAGTTCGAGCACGTGAGTTCTATTAAAAAAACCAGAGACGAACACCCTTATTTTGCATTTGTCTCTTATCCTATGCCTCACTTGCCTTTCACCACCCATCACCGTTTTTTCATCTTCTTGTTCGACGGTGGCGGGGACGATGTGATGAGCGACGCTAATGGCAAAGTTGGAGTAGTGGTAAAAGGTTGGATTTGGCATTTTTGTTGATTTCTTTTATTGGGGTGAACTCATAAATAGATGGAATGCATATATCCGCACCCTAAAATAAATTAAATGTAAATAACTCCATATTTATATATTATGAAACAACTTTTTGTACACTACATTATAAGTCTAATTACAATTTAACTTGTTATCATCACATGCTAATAGTTTCAAGCTCTCCCTTTAGTTAGTCACGAACAATCATATCACTCACGTTATTACAAACCACTGCGTCCATCCCCTTGTTCAGTATTTGTATTCAAAGACAAAGAGAAGATCTTATAAATAATTTTAGGCTTTTCTAATTATCGATACCTGTTGTACTTGTTTGTCAACAGGTACCCCAAAGTTTTACCAATAGTTATAATTTAATCACATCAATCTGTTTGTGTACAACTGAGTAATCTAGTTGTACTTTAGTCGCAATTTGTTGTATTTTTTATTTTAGAAATAATTTATATCAATATAATTATACAATTACCAAATCAACTTTTAACCAATAAAAATATAATGCTTGTAATATAATTTGAAAAATATTATAAAATCAACTAAATAAATACAAAAACTTGTATTTAAATTATAAATATATATTAATTAAATTAAAATTAAAGAAAGTTACAAAAACCATATATATTATAAAATAATTCAAAGTAAATCCTAAAATATTTTAAAATTGGATTAAGATATTATGAATTCTAAATAATAATTTAATAATAGAAAAAATATAGAAATGTTATATAATAATAAAATAAATAACAAAAAATATGAAATAAGATAAATATAAATAAGAAATATATTTCATATATAAATATTTATCAAATAATTTAAAAATAAGAAAATTACGAATAGATAATATAAAATATATCTTATTTCACAATAATTTTATAGAATAAATTAGATATAGTTTAAATCTTGATAATCATTTACTAAATCCTAAAAGTAACAAAAACACACTTAAAATTCTATAAATAATAAAATAAATAAGAGAAAATTATGAATTCGGTTAAATAAATACGACATATGTGTTTTAATTCTAAATGATTCTTAATAATTCTAAAATAAAATAAAATAAAAAATAGAAATATTACAATATAATATAATAAATATGATAATATTATGAAATCAGATAAAAATATAATAAGTTTATAATTAATTTTTAAATATTTATTTTAAAGACATTGAAAGAGTAAATTGACGATAGTTATAAAGTAAATTAAATAAATATGTAAAAATTATATTTAAATAGTTTTTTTTATCTATTGAAAGTTGATATTAAAATAATAACAAAGATCAATAAGTTTTAAATAATAAAATAAATCTTGAAATATTTTAAAACAGAAAGTAATATACTTAATTAAGTTATAAGATAAAAAGTTATCTCCAAAATTTAGAAAATAAAAAATATATAAATATTATAAAAATATATAAAACACTACAAAAATGAACAAATAAATACCAAATAAATGAGGCATAGTATTACAAATTTAATTAAGGGCTTTGTATTCCTTTTTATTATAAATAATATATTTAAAATCAGCCCGTTAATTGAATTGGGATAGCCATTGAGTAATTGAGTTAAACATCAAGTCATCGAGTCAGTTGATGAATCCGATAAATAAATTAGAATTATATATATATATATATATATATATATATATATAAGTTATATGAAAGTAATTATAAAATCAAGAGTAATAAATCATTTATGTGTAGATTTCTAACGTTAAATATATAAAGTCATTGTAATTAGTCACAAACTATTAATATACAAATAATCATAAATAATTGTTTAGTTAAGAATTTTAAAATAATGTATTTAATTCTTTATATTATGCGATTATATAATTATTTTTTTTATCATTCTGCCCATGTAAAATTTGATTTTAGATTTTAATCAAATAATTGTACAAAGTTATTTACCTTTCACTTATGTTCATAATATAATTTTTAATTTTATTATAAAAATAAAAAAAAAGTGTCATTGTCAAGTTTGTGACACGTTCTAGGTCAAAGTTTGGGTTATCTGGATTTTAGTCGAATTACGTATAGAAGATTGAAAGATATGACTCTATTAGATTTGTCCTCGTATCGTCTGTTATGGTCGAAAAATAAAATTATGAAAGAAAAGACAAGTTCTTGTTACTGATTAATTTTATATATATATATATATATATATATATATATATATATATATATATATATATATATATATATATAGTTTTCGTTGCATCAAGTTTTTGGTTTTACTTATAAGATCTTCTTTTAAACAAACTTATTAAATAATTTTTTAAAATCAAATTATAAATTTTTTTGTTTTTTATTCATATTTTTTTAAATTTTATTTATATTATTTTATATTTCTTGTAATTTATGATTTTTTTAATATTTATACTAAGTTAATAATTTTGTAAGTCTTTTTGTAGCTATGAATTCATATTAAGTTTATAATATTAGCAACTTTTGGGGTTTTTTTTCTCCATTTTTTTTATTTATAAATAAATATTTTTAATTTAATTAAAGTTCTAATATTTTATTTATATGAAAAACAAACTTATTTTATATCATTGACATATTTATATTTTAATTTTACTTTTCCCGGTTTTGCAGGTTTATAAACTAAATATTTAGTTTTATTTATATATTATACATTTTATTTTTATATTATATTTTCTAGATTATATATATATATATATATATATATATATATATATTATTTCTGTAATTGATATTATTGTTTTCCAATTTTATTTTATATTTTTCTCGATTTTCTTTTTTATTTTTAGATTTATTTAATAACTTTATAGAATCTATTTATGAAGACTTTAAGTTAATTTAACTTGTTTTATGATTTTTCTTTTTAATTTTATCCGATTATTGAATTTTCAATTTTGTTTCATATTTATTAAATAATATTTACTTTAATTATAATTGCTTATATTTTTATCTATGTGATTTTATTAATATCTTTAATTCTATTTTACAATATTAGGCTTTTTATATATATATAGATTGTGAGTTTAAGATTTATCTTATTTCCTTATATTAATATTTATCTAAAATATATTATGTATATTTCTTCCCTTATAGTAGATTTTAAATTTTAAGCTAGTAAATATTATTAGGTATCTAGAGATTTGATCTTATTGCTTTACTAATGATATTTACTTGTTTTATTTTGTATATATCTTTTATCCTTATTTTGTAGGTCTCTTATACAAGCAAGGTGTGCCTATATAAAGTAGAGGGATTGCTCACAAACAACTCTTAATTAAGAGCTTATTTTATTCTTGCTGCAGATTTTGCCTTAGAACGGATGCGACTGCGAATGCCGTTAGCATCTGACATGACATACTGTATACAGAATTGTTTTCTTCCATAGTTTTTACTGTTTTCGTTAAGATCTAATCTTATGATTATGAATAGATTTATACTGATTTAGACCATATCTACTCGTAAGGAGTTTTTAGTTTATCTTTACTTAGTAGATTATGACTTTTGTAATCATTAAAACGCAAGTTTTGATTAGTAAAAAAAAACTCCATGTTGGCTCGACTATAAAAATAAATTATTCTATTGAATTATTATTGCATATTATTCAGAGCAATATATAAGGGACATGCTTATGTCATTATAACTATTCATTTTTTTTACTAATTATATTTATGTAATTATAGCATTAGGATGAATTATGGACTAGAATATCTTTTTTGCAATTCATTATATTTGCTGTAACCTCACTATATATTGAGCCTCTTATGTTCTCACAAGAAAATTCAGCAAAATCATTTCTCTAGATATTTTATTATGGTATCAGTAGTAAACCTGTGAAATTCATATTTTTTTAATCATCATGTCAAGCTCCAGTGCTAACTCACATTTTGGTTCTAATCAATCACTTTTTCTGATTTGGTTTGTTGACAGTGGAGCAACCACCATGTATTCTTCGATCTCAGATATTTTTCTTCATATAATAAATTATCAAAAACTATTAAAGTTCCATTACCAAATGACAATTTTGCCCAAATTTAACATGTGGGTGAAGTATCTTTCTCCCCCACATTTAAGCTTATCTCTCCCTTGTGTTGTTTACTTCACAAGCTCGATTGTTATTTTCAAGACCTGTCAAGGAAGACAGTGATTGGTTAGGCTAAGTTAAAGGATAGATTATATCAACTTCACTTCGACTTCTCTACGAACTTTAGTTCGTATTTTTCGAATAAAGTGTTAGTAAATAAATTGTCGTTAGATGTTTGGCATTATCGGTTAGATCATCCTAATCATGAACGTTTCATTTTCTATGTCGCTCTTATGATTATATAAGATCTGATTTCTCTTTTCATTGTGATGTTTGTCCATAGGCAAAACAAGCTCGTCTTGCTTTCAATAAAAATTCAATTTCATCTTCTTATTGTTTCCAATTAATTCATGCCGATATTTGAGGACCTTTTCACACTCCTTCTATCTCAAGAGCTCATTATTTCTTAACTATTGTTGACGATTTCTCTCGATGCACATAGATTTGTTCAATATATGTTAACTTTGAAACAATCAAGTTTCTTAAATATTTTTTTCAACTTTGTTATTACTCACCATAATTAACAAATCAAGACTATTTCTACTGATAACAATGTTCTACTTCATCCAAAAATGCAACATTTTCAATCAGGTAACGGTATATAATTTCTTTCTAAAGACATTCAAAATTGGTTTAATGACCACAGAATTCTTCATCAGAGAAGTTATGTTTCCACCCGACAACAAAATGGGGTCGTTGAAAGAGAACACAGACACCTCCTTAGTATAGCGAGATCTCTTAGATTTCAGACCAATCTTCCTATTACATATTAGGGCAAATGCGTTTAGTCGCCACTAATCTTATCAACAAAATACCTTCTCCATTTTTATCTAATAAACTCCACATGAGATCCTACTAGGTGAAACTCCAAACTATTGTAATTTTCAAGTTTTGGGTTGCTTGTGTTATGCAACAAACATAAAAATAAAAAATAAAATTGAGACTCGTGCTACTAAATGCGTTTTCCTAGATATACATTTAATTACAAAGTTAATATTATCCTAAACCTATATACTAAAGAAATATTTGTATCTAGAGATGATGTATTTCACGAACAAATCTTTCCATTTAAAGATAACTCTTCATCTACTAATGATTTTCTCATTTATCAAGATTTTATATCATCATCTGATTTTTCTCTTTCTCCTCTCCAGGGTATAATACACATATATAATTTATTACCCTCTATAAATTTGGATATTTAACATTCACAAGTTCAATTATCAACACCTACAATTCACAATTTCCTAATGAAACTCAGTCAACGAGTGCCTCTACTCAACCACTTGATTTAAATCTGCCTTTCTTACGACAATTAACTCGTAATCGCAAACCTTCTATCTTGCTCAAAGATTTTTGTCATGCAGTTAAAGGTTTCACCTCGATATCTACTTCTCCTCTAACTAATCAACTTTCTTTTTTTGAAATTTAATCAGCATCATATAACTTTTTTATCTCAGTAATTACTATTGAAGAACCACGCACATTCACTGAAGCAATGAAACATTCTCACTGGCGTAATGCCATGGCCAATGAAATCTCAGATCTTGAATCTAACAACACCTGGACTCTTACTAACTTTCCATCTTTAAAAACATTTGTGGGTTGTAAGTGAATTTACAAAGTAACGATTCAATCGGATGATACAATTGAGCGTTATAAAGCTCGTCAAGTTGAAAAAGTTTACTTAAAGGAATTGATTATCACGACACTTTTTCCCTTGTTGCTAAGCTAGTAACAGTTCATTTTCTTCTTTCAATAACTGCAATATGAAAATGACATCTTCATCAACTTGACGTAAATAATGCATTTCTACAAGATGATCTTAAAGAAGATATTTACATACAAGTTCTCCCTGGTCTCAAAAAAAAGGGGGCGATACTAGAATCTCAAACTACACAAATCCTTATATGGCCTTAAACAAGCCTCTCGTCAGTAGTTCTCTAAGTTTTCAAATGTTCTTCAAGATGAGGATTTCAAACATCCCGCGCAGATTACTCACTTTTCACCTATGAAAAGGATTCTATTCATACATATATTTTAGTATATGTAGATGATATAATTATCACTGGTAACGATGATGCGTTCATTACCACACTTAAAACCAATCTTGAATCACGCTTCTCAATTAAAAATTTTGGTCGCTTATAATACTTCTCAGGCATAGAAGTTTCTCGATTCTCTTTGGTATTATTTAAATGTCAAAGAAAATATATACTTGATATTATTACATATACGGGTCTTACAGATGCGAATGCATCAGCATTTCCCACGGAACAACATCTTAAGTTATTACCATGTGATGGTGCTCCTCTTAATGATCCTACTCAATATCATCGCCTTATTGGACGACTTCCTTATCTTCAGGTCACTCGGCCAGATCTAACTTATTCAGTTAATTACTTAAGTCAGTTCATGAAAGAACCTCGATTATATTATTTCGATTTTGCTTTTAGGGTCGTACGATACTTAAAATGAACCATTAATCATGATGTTTTTCTCTCTGCCACAAGTTCTTTAACTTTGCAGGGTTGCATAAGTTTCTAGTAAAATTTGGGTTAAAATCATCTTACGTGCCTAAAATAATATGATATGCTTTATTTTTACGCAATTATATTTTTTAAATAATTTTTTCCATTTCTTTTATTTAAAAAAAACGAGGGGATTAAGTTCCCCACAGAAAAACCCGTGGGGAATCCTAGGCCCTCAGGATTTTTCGAGGGAAATTTAATCCCCTCGGATTTTTTAAATAAAAAAAGATAATAAAAGTGTATTTACGAATCAATTACTATTTCTCATATTTCTAAAACAACAAAACCCACATAGCAGTACCTTCACAAAAATAACGACGCTTTATTATTTTACGTTTCCAATCGAACAAGTCGATCACTCATATCATGGATACTATTGATCGAATTATACGATACGTGTAAATACGCACGTGCTCAGTGATATTTTTCTAGTAGAACCTGGGTTAAAATCATCTTACGTGCCTAAAATGATATGATATAGTTTATTTTTACGCAATTTTACTTTTTAAATAATTTTTTCATTTTTTATTTAAAAAATCGAGGGGATTAAATTCCCCTCGTAAAAACACGTGGGAATCCTATGCCCTCGGCTTTTTTCGAGTGATATATGCACTCGGTATATTTGCCCTCGCAAAACCTTCGGTATTACCTTCGGTAATAATGGCGGTAAATTTTGGCACAGTGTTTGTGAAGGATTTATCGAAGGGAGCATTACCGAAGGTATGTACCCTCGGTAATGCCCTCGGTAAAATGTGTCATCGGCATTGCCCTCGGTAATTTTGAGCTCAATTCTTTCCTAGATCTTCCCTCGATAAAATGCTATTTCTTGTAGTGTTTCCTAGGTGAAAGTATATTTCCTGGAAATCTAAGAAATAATCAAACGGTATCCTTATTATCCGCGGGGGCTAAATATTGTGCTCTTGCAAAATTCACCTCTAAATCCAATGGTTACAATATTTACTCACTAATTTAGGAATTAATATTCCTATACATATTTCCGTTGAATTCAGTTTTTCACGAACGCACAAAACACATTAAAATAGGTTGCTGCTTTGTTCGAGAAAATTTGTTATCTGATCGTTTCCGTCTCATGTGCATTTCTTCTATGCAACAATTGGCGGATATTTATACATATCCATTTGGGTCGAATTAGTTTCTGCAACTTATAAGCAAGTTGAGCGTTTGTCCTCCACCAACCGCTCCCACTTGAGGGGGGTATTGAATTTATTTCATATTATTATAAGCATATTATTAGGGGCAGTTATATGGTACATTCTTATATCATTTTCTAGGCTAATTACATTTATGTAATTATAGTATTAGGATAAAATGTGAACTAGAATATTTGTTTGTAATTCATGTCATTTAACTTCACTATATATTGAACATCTTGTGTTTACACAAAACAATTCACCGAAATTATTTTTCTTGATATTTTATTATATTTTTATAGTCAAAAATTTTCTACGTGTGTCTATTAGTTTTTGCTATTTTATTTTTTACGTTTTACACAACACACTCATTTTATATTATTTAACAAGGTGAATCGAAGTTTGCAATTCTTTCGTCACGTTTTATTTCTCTATTTTGTTAAACGCTATATTGACTACTTGATGCACAAGAAATATTGACTTTAGTGAAAATACGCTATTGACTACTTGATGCACAAGAAATTTTGACTTTAGTGAAAATACGCTATTGACTACTTGATGCACAAGAAATATTAAATTTAGAGAAAATGGTTGAGGACCAGTGGGACCACAAATTACCTCTCGAATGTTAGCTGAAAACAAATATATTGAAAATCTTTCATATATTGCCAAAATTAAAGTATGGTAGCCTCAATTATTAAAAAGATAAATATCGGGACGCTTATATTAGCTTCATCATATTCCACAAAATACTAACGCAGAGAGAGAAAAAAAGGAAGAGAAATGAAAGGCTTTGTTTTCAAATATATAATATTAGCATTTGTTATATTGATACTTGGCTGCATTGTACGAGTTGTTTATGCTGTTGTGGTGGAAACCCAAAAGCCTGGAAAAGTATTTCAGGCGGATAGGAATTAAAGGCAGCTCCTACAAGCTCATGTATGGAGACTTGGAAGATACCAAGAAGCTCATGGCCCAAGCATGGTCCAAGCCCATGCCCCTAAACCATTCTATCGTGCCACGTGTCAACCCTATTTG
>BMAC01000884.1:177222-188541 GCA_014905375.1 Phtheirospermum japonicum | reverse complement strand
AAAAAAAAAAAAAAAAACATTCATAATAATATTTTAAAAAAATAAATAAAGTTACATAATAATATACACTAATTCTCTGAAATTTGAATATTCTTCCCATTTATGATCAATTAACGCATTTCGAAGCGTGAAATGAGCCTCCGCATGTTTCGATTTGTCTAAATCTAGAAACAAAGTCTTGAAATCGAGTATGCTCATTTTCAACAAATCCAACATCTGGAGGTGACACTTCTCCTTTTCAATTGGAGCATCAAGATCCTGTTCATCCTCAATTATCATATTATGCATTATTATGCTCGCAGTCATAATATCTTGCAAATCACTTCTACTCCAAAAACGTGATGGATTTGTTACAATTGCAAATCGACTTTGGAGAACTCCAAAAGCACGTTCGACATCCTTTATACATGCTTCTTGTTTATTTGAAAAGTATGTTTTTTTTTGACCAATTGGTGCATGGATAGTCTGTACAACAGTTTCTCATTTCGGGTATATATCATCAGCTAAATAGTAGTCCATATTGTATTGCTTACCACATATGACATAACGTGCCAAAGGAGAAATGCCTCTAGGAAGGTTAGAGAAAAGATGAGACGTCTCCAATACATTAATATCAGTGTTGGATCTTGGCATACCAAAATATGCATGTCATATCTAGACGTGTTCAAACGGTTCGAACCGCCGGTTTGGTTTGGCCAAAAGTCTCAAACCGCAACCGAACCGTGAAACCGACCGGTTAGTGGCGGTTTTTGAACTGCCGGTTCACGGTTCGGTTGGCCGGTTTGAACCGGTTTGGTTTTTGTTTTTTTTTTTACTTTTAAAATTCAAATATTTTGGTTTTTTTCCTATGTTTATTTTTAATTTTATTTAAAAAAATATTAATAACACTTTGAATTAATTCAAAAAAAAAATTGAACTATTTAAAATATTGTAGTTAAAATAAGAAATTTTAATTAGAATATTTGAAATTTTTGAAATTAAATTTATATATGTATGTATGTATGTATGTATGAGGTTAAGTGAGTAAATAGAACTAATCATTTGAAATTTTGAATTAATTAAAAAGAAACTGAATCATCTAAAATATTTGAATTTGAAATAAAAAATTTATATTAGAATATTTGAAATCTTGAATTTAAGTGAGAAAATAGAAATAATATTTTTAATAAATTCAAAAAGAATTAATAATTTTCAAATATTCAATTTTAAAATTTAAAATTGTTACTTTAAACAATTGAAATAACATATATATTAAATTGTAACTCCCTAACCATTAAAATCAAAGTACACATAATTTCCTCGTATTACTTTAGAGAGGGTCAAAGATATAAGTTATCACAATTTTATTGAATTGTAAAAATGATTAATATCTCCATCGTGATCGTGTGGCTATTAGTTATAAGATAAAATATTTTTCTTATTAATCACCAATTCAAAATATCGAATGAGTTTGGTGTTAAAATGACTTGAAAAATTAATATTTATAAATGTATAAAGAAATTAAAAAAAATAAAACAAAACAAACCGGCGGTTCACGGTTTGAGAATTTCTCAAACCGTAACCGAATCGCCTTATTGGCGGTTACGGTTACGGTTACGGTTCCGGTTCGAACCGTGGTCAACGGTTAACCGAACCGTTGACCGCCGGTTCGTGCAAACTGATGGACACCTCTAGTCATATCCATAGATCATAATCAGCTACAGCTTCACGAATAATGGTTGGTGATCCACTTCGCCCGCATATTGTCCCGTCCATGCTGTGGGACAGTTTTTCCACTTCCAATGCATACAATTCAAACTATCTAACATACCACGTTGCTTACGAATATAAAGTAATCTAGCCACATCATTAGCATTAGGTGATTGTAGATATTGTTCAGCAAATATCTCTCAAACCACACGACAAAATCTTTTGACACATTCAATTGTTGTAGACTCTCCAGTGTTTATTTACTCATCAGTTGCATCAGCTGGAACTGTTTATGCTAGTATTCAAAATGCAGCTGTTACCTTTTGGAGAGTAGACAAACCTAGTGTTCCATCTACATTCCTTTATTGTACAAAGTAGCGATCGCGATTTTCTATAGCATTGACAATACGCAAGATTAAACTTTGACACATTTTATAGCGTCGACGAAACTGCTCTTCATTGTATGTGGAATTTAGTGAAAAGTAATCATATAAAAGGTTTGCAACTGTTGCTTCTTGATCACGAAAATTGTTCTTCGACCCTGAACAGATTCGCCATGAATAGATTCAGCATTTTGTTGTCTAAGAAATCCAGATAGTATACCATTGTTATTGTATATCTGTTGAACAGCTAGTTGTTGTTCTGTATCATAACTATCGATCAACTATTGAAACTCATCATCAGATGAGCTCGAAAATGAAGATAAAGGAGAAAGTTTATTATAATTGAAATTCATTTTTTTTTCCAATGAAACAAGTAAGGTGGGGGATGAACTTCTTCTCGTGAGGATAAATGAATGGAGCATATGTACATTATAATTGTCCAATATTTTACTATTTAAGAAAGCGCAATCCTTGTACTTTCAATTATGATCGTGGATCATATATCATTTTGATTTCAGCATTACAATGTTATTGCCAAAAGCATTATACTATTAAAGAAAGCACAATCTTGTGCTTTCAATTGTAGCCATTGATTATAAATATATCATTTCAATTTCAAACTTACAATACTATTTGCAAAAGCAATATACTATTTAAGAAAGCACAATCCTCGTGCTTTCATTTGTGGCCATTGATTAGAAATATATCATTTCAATCTTAGCCTTACGAAACTATCTGCAAAAGTACTTTACTATTTAAGAAAGCACAATCCTTGTACTTTCAATTATGACTGTTGATCATAAATCATTTCAATCTCAGTCTTACAAGGTTATTCCAAAAGCATTATACTATTCAATAAAGCACAATCCTTGTGCTTTCAATTATGATCGTTGATAAGAAAAACTATATTACAATCATAGCCCTACATTAGTATCTCCAAGTTTTCTATAAAAATATAATGTAGCATATATTCTTAAATGCATAAATCAAAATTTTCACAATTATTATTCATCCCTTTTTAGCCCCTATACTCATCTTAAAAATGTCAAAGTCACGTACCAAAAATTACATTATTGACGAAGATCGACATCTGTGCACCGTCTATCTTGATATTTCACGGGATCTAATTGTGGGCATAAACCAAACCAAAGATCAATTTTGGAAGCGTATTGCTAAGAAATACCATTCCGACAAAACAAACACTAATAGAAATGACCGTAACCAAAGATCATTGTGCAAGCCATTATCAAAGACTCAAGAAAATTCAATAGTTGTGTACAACAGATTGAATATATTAATCCAAATGGTTCATATGAACAAATACTAGTAAGTAGTTATTTAAGTTTTTTGTTTCCATTATATCATTTCGAGTAATATTTTTTTTAATTCCATCAACTAGAGTATGCAAATGAGTCGTTGATGCAACAAAAAGATTATGCTAGCGGATTTAAATTTGACCGTGTGTGGTCACTTATGAAAACTTGTGTGCAATTTGAAACGATTGGTGGAGTCAATTCATTTGTGAAAGAAGAGAATGTGTTGGAGTCATCTAATCCTTCTAAGCATTCATTGTCTTCGATTTCTATCAATTTATGTGATGAAAATATTAATTGTGGAGGTTCTTCTTCACATCGACTAGAAGAGATAAAAAAAATCCAAATTAAAAAGGAAACAGAATAAGGATGCATCTATTTTTGAGCTTAAGGAGGAAAATGAGAAATTTTGAGAAATATTATTAAGTCTCGCTAAAAAAAGATCGTGATATTGAGGTTCAAATGAAAAAAATTGAAGCAAGAAACCGTAAATCTAAAATAAACGAATTGATGAGAGAAGATACATTTTAATGATCAATTTGGATACCATTTTTGATCTAGAGCGACGCGAATTCTTCCGATTGAGCAACAACAAATTATGCAGAAGTGAAGACAAGCACAAATAGGGGTGGGAAAAAAATCGAAATACCGCATTTACCGTACCGAAAAAATACAAAAAATACCGTATTTTTGGTATTTCGTGATATTCAGTACAGTACGGTATCAATACCAAAATATTACGGTACGGTATCGGTATGCGAATAAAAAAAATCGGTAATTCGGTATATACCGAAATACCAAAAAAATATTGATATTTCGGTATATATATACCTAAATACCGAAAAGTATCAGTATTCGGCCAAAAATATCGGTATTCTGTATAAAGTTTTTGTAATTTGTTTTTGTTTCATTCGGTATGAAATGGTATAATACCTATACCGTCCATGAATTTGGCATACCGGTATTTTCTGTACGGTACGGTACGTGCCGTGTAATTTACCGAAAATTCGATATGCCGATGTTCGGTATACTGACATATTCGGTATGGTATCGGTATGAAATTTTAGGTATATTTTCGGTACGGTATCGGTATGGACAAAAAAAATTGGTATACCGTACCGACCCACCTCTAAGCACAACAGCCAGACTCACAACAACAATACTCTAGTATTTTTAATATGTTTAGATAGTTTTTTCCAGATCTTGGAGGAGATGGAGCTGGTCTTTCAGATTATTAAGAAAATAATGTGTGTTTCAATTATAATTTTAATAATTTTGTGTTTAGTTGTCGTATGTAGTTTTATGTGTATTCCATGTTTCTAAATTATATGTGGTAGTTTTATGTAATCTTTAATTTTATGTGTAGTCTTTTAATCTCTTTACTTTTATTTTATTATATTATTATCAAATTAGTTAAAAAAGATATAACATTAAAATAATTAAAATATGAAAAACTAATAAAAATAAATATTAGTATTAATTTACAAATTGATAATACTTTGAATTTGTAGTATTATTAAATTACACATTATACATTATTCAAAAAACTAAATCATGTACAATTGAATTTTGTTTAATATAAAAATCTATAATAGTAACTTGAAAATAAAAAGATATTATAAATTTTATAGCTAATAAAAAAATATACATTACATTAAAGTTTTTAAAAAAAAGAAACAAGTTGCGCCAGAATAGTTATTTTGCAGGACTTTTGAAGATGGTATGAGTAGGACAATATACCGTTGTTTTTAAAAATACTGATACTTTGGGAATTATTACACCATTAATTTATGGGATATGCATAATATTGTCATCGTATTTAGTGTAGTTTTGTGAAAAATGAACATCTTATTTTTTATTGGCATTTCTCGAGTGGTTCGACTTGAGTCACCTCACCACACTACGATCGACCTCGTTCTCTTGCGGGCAATTCTCAAACATTTGTTAGAAAAATAGTGTGTTTGAGATCACTTCATGAACCACTGAGACACATTCACACCGAGCACAAAAGAGCTCTGTACGTGATGCGGCAAGAATCCCAAAGGACGCCCAAGAGGTCGGAAAGTGGGGTCGGGCCCAAACATCTACTTTGGCCTTGAGATATGGATGGTATTTTAGCTTCACATATAGACGCTCTGGTAATAACTGCTGCCATTTCTAATTATGATGTTCAAAGAATCTTCATACATACGGGTAGTTCTCCAGAAAAATACAGAGGCACATTCGTATAATTTTAAGAGCAATACGAAAGTGATTTCTTCATAATAATGACCTTTATATATAAGGAAAATTAGTTGTGCCCTGTATTTTAAGTTTTGGTCACGTGATAAAACAAAATTTAGATTTAATATCATTCTTTTTTCTTTACCTCATTTATTCATTATAAATGCTGAGTAGAAGTCTAACTATGTAAAGAAATTGAATTTTGATACATTCAGACTTGTTTGATTACTTTTGTTTTTCTCTATTATTTTCTTTGGGCAATTCGATATATCAAAACTCATATTTGATATAATTTATATTTTTTTTCTCTTCTTTTTCTTCCAATAACAATATAGAGGAGTGTGTAATTAGGGAACAAAATTTGGATTTATTAAATTCCGATTTGTTTGATTGCTTGGTTGCAGCAAACAATCACATTTGATATATTTTATGCATATTTGGAGTCTGTAATTATGCAAAGAAAATGGATTTGTTATATTCTATTTTTTTTTATTATTTGTTGTTTTGTTTATTTATTTTAGTTTGGTAGAAATTTGTAATTATAATGGACGTCGTTAAATTCTTGTTTTTTGATTTAATTGTTATTTATTTATAAATTATAATTTAATTATGTACAAAATAGCAATAGGGTCTATAATTTATTTTAATTTTTTTGATTGCTTCATTTTCCAATGTCTAATTGTATTTAATTTGGTTTTTAAACTTATTTTGTTATTAATATATTTGCATACATAAATGAAAAAAAAAACTATAAATAAGCAATAGATTTCTATTTTTACGATTCTAAACAATTAATATTGTAGAATTAGTTAATCAATTATAATTAAGAGTTGAAAAGTTAACAATGTCATGCTGAAATTTAAAATATTTCAAAGGCAGCTGAAAAGTCAACAATGTCAAGCTTTTGAGCCAAAAATTTTGCCTCTTCTCTCAGGGAAAGAAGAGTAATTTGACGGGGCACAAACAATTACATCATTTATCAATCTTCTGCTATTATATATAGAGAAAATTATTCTTTGCAACATGTATTATAAGCGTTTTTACGCTTTGCAATCTAATATTTTTTTGGTTCCAAGCCCATACTACATGAGATTTGTTAAATACAACCTTTTGCTTATATGTCGTCTAAATAGTCACTGGACTGATGCGCGTGTAACACACGCGCCATTTTTGTGGCTTTTTGACAGAATATCAGACGAAAGTTGTAATAACAAATCATGTATAGTACAGATTGTTATTTGCAACAAAAACTATTTTAGGTTGCAAAGTGTAAAATCTGTATACTATAGGTTGCAAAGAGATATTTCACCAAATTTATATATATTTCTTATGATTTATTAAATAAGTATTTCTAATATATTTATATTTTATCGTGTTTTATTTACGTGTTTCTTCATCTTTGAAGTGTTTTTCTTATCATTTCACAATATTTGTTTTTTCTTTCCTTATTTTAATTATTTATTTAGAATATTTTCATAATTTCTTTTATGTGTACATAATTTTCATATTAATTTTATGTGTTTTATAATTTTCTCTATTTCAAGATTTATTAACTGAGTATTCATAATCTTATTATTATATTTTATTTATCTTATCTTTTTATATTTTCTTCAATATTATTTTAAAATTATTTATTATTTTATGTTTCTTCAATTTTGAGATTTTACATGATTAAGTAGAACTTATTATAATTTTGTATTTATTTTAACTAATTTTATAGAAATGAATTTTTGTTATTAAACATATTGATGTGGTATTTTTAAAATATGAATAACAAAGTATATTATCATCAAATAATAAAATAGATAATTACAAATTACAAAAATTATTTAAAAATAAAAATCAAGGAACAATAAATTTATTCACTTAATTAGGAAAAATAATTTCTTGCAACTCGTAGTGGTTTTACACTTTACAAACCTAAGATATTTTTTTTGTTGCAAATAACAATATGTACTATATAATATTTGTAATTTGCAACCTTCGTTTAATATTTCATAAAAAAAAATATCAAAATGGCGTGTGTGTTACACGCGCATGAGCCTACTGACTTTTTGTATGTATGTATGTATGTATCTTACTTTCTCTCCCAATATTTCTTGTGCATCAAGTAGTCAATATAGCGTTTAACAAAATAGAGAAATAAAAACGTGACGAAAGAATTGCAAACTTCGATTCACCTTGTTAAATAATATAAAATGAGTGTGTTGTGTAAAACGTAAAAAATAAAATAGCAAAAACTAATAGACACACGTAGAAAATTTTGACTATAAAAATATAATAAAATATCAAGAAAAATAATTTCGGTGAATTGTTTTGTGTAAACACAAGATGTTCAATATATAGTGAAGTTAAATGACATGAATTACAAACAAATATTCTAGTTCACATTTTATCCTAATACTATAATTACATAAATGTAATTAGCCTAGAAAATGATATAAGAATGTACCATATAACTGCCCCTAATAATATGCTTATAATAATATGAAATAAATTCAATACCCCCCTCAAGTGGGAGCGGTTGGTGGAGGACAAACGCTCAACTTGCTTATAAGTTGCAGAAACTAATTCGACCCAAATGGATATGTATAAATATCCGCCAATTGTTGCATAGAAGAAATGCACATGAGACGGAAACGATCAGATAACAAATTTTCTCGAACAAAGCAGCAACCTATTTTAATGTGTTTTGTGCGTTCGTGAAAAACTGAATTCAACGGAAATATGTATAGGAATATTAATTCCTAAATTAGTGAGTAAATATTGTAACCATTGGATTTAGAGGTGAATTTTGCAAGAGCACAATATTTAGCCCCGCGGATAATAAGGATACCGTTTGATTATTTCTTAGATTTCCAGGAAATATACTTTCACCTAGGAAACACTACAAGAAATAGCATTTTATCGAGGGAAGATCTAGGAAAGAATTGAGCTCAAAATTACCGAGGGCAATGCCGATGACACATTTTACCGAGGGCATTACCGAGGGTACATACCTTCGGTAATGCTCCCTTCGATAAATCCTTCACAAACACTGTGCCAAAATTTACCGCCATTATTACCGAAGGTAATACCGAAGGTTTTGCGAGGGCAAATATACCGAGTGCATATATCACTCGAAAAAAGCCGAGGGCATAGGATTCCCACGTGTTTTTACGAGGGGAATTTAATCCCCTCGATTTTTTAAATAAAAAATGAAAAAATTATTTAAAAAGTAAAATTGCGTAAAAATAAACTATATCATATCATTTTAGGCACGTAAGATGATTTTAACCCAGGTTCTACTAGAAAAATCAATATTTCTTGTGCATCAAGTAGTCAATATAGCGTTTAACAAAATAGAGAAATAAAAACGTGACGAAAGAATTGCAAACTTCGATTCACCTTGTTAAATAATATAAAATGAGTGTGTTGTGTAAAACGTAAAAAATAAAATAGCAAAAACTAATAGACACACGTAGAAAATTTTGACTATAAAAATATAATAAAATATCAAGAAAAATAATTTCGGTGAATTGTTTTGTGTAAACACAAGATGTTCAATATATAGTGAAGTTAAATGACATGAATTACAAACAAATATTCTAGTTCACATTTTATCCTAATACTATAATTACATAAATGTAATTAGCCTAGAAAATGATATAAGAATGTACCATATAACTGCCCCTAATAATATGCTTATAATAATATGAAATAAATTCAATACCCCCCTCAAGTGGGAGCGGTTGGTGGAGGACAAACGCTCAACTTGCTTATAAGTTGCAGAAACTAATTCGACCCAAATGGATATGTATAAATATCCGCCAATTGTTGCATAGAAGAAATGCACATGAGACGGAAACGATCAGATAACAAATTTTCTCGAACAAAGCAGCAACCTATTTTAATGTGTTTTGTGCGTTCGTGAAAAACTGAATTCAACGGAAATATGTATAGGAATATTAATTCCTAAATTAGTGAGTAAATATTGTAACCATTGGATTTAGAGGTGAATTTTGCAAGAGCACAATATTTAGCCCCGCGGATAATAAGGATACCGTTTGATTATTTCTTAGATTTCCAGGAAATATACTTTCACCTAGGAAACACTACAAGAAATAGCATTTTATCGAGGGAAGATCTAGGAAAGAATTGAGCTCAAAATTACCGAGGGCAATGCCGATGACACATTTTACCGAGGGCATTACCGAGGGTACATACCTTCGGTAATGCTCCCTTCGATAAATCCTTCACAAACACTGTGCCAAAATTTACCGCCATTATTACCGAAGGTAATACCGAAGGTTTTGCGAGGGCAAATATACCGAGTGCATATATCACTCGAAAAAAGCCGAGGGCATAGGATTCCCACGTGTTTTTACGAGGGGAATTTAATCCCCTCGATTTTTTAAATAAAAAATGAAAAAATTATTTAAAAAGTAAAATTGCGTAAAAATAAACTATATCATATCATTTTAGGCACGTAAGATGATTTTAACCCAGGTTCTACTAGAAAAATCAATATTTCTTGTGCATCAAGTAGTCAATATAGCGTTTAACAAAATAGAGAAATAAAAACGTGACGAAAGAATTGCAAACTTCGATTCACCTTGTTAAATAATATAAAATGAGTGTGTTGTGTAAAACGTAAAAAATAAAATAGCAAAAACTAATAGACACACGTAGAAAATTTTGACTATAAAAATATAATAAAATATCAAGAAAAATAATTTCGGTGAATTGTTTTGTGTAAACACAAGATGTTCAATATATAGTGAAGTTAAATGACATGAATTACAAACAAATATTCTAGTTCACATTTTATCCTAATACTATAATTACATAAATGTAATTAGCCTAGAAAATGATATAAGAATGTACCATATAACTGCCCCTAATAATATGCTTATAATAATATGAAATAAATTCAATACCCCCCTCAAGTGGGAGCGGTTGGTGGAGGACAAACGCTCAACTTGCTTATAAGTTGCAGAAACTAATTCGACCCAAATGGATATGTATAAATATCCGCCAATTGTTGCATAGAAGAAATGCACATGAGACGGAAACGATCAGATAACAAATTTTCTCGAACAAAGCAGCAACCTATTTTAATGTGTTTTGTGCGTTCGTGAAAAACTGAATTCAACGGAAATATGTATAGGAATATTAATTCCTAAATTAGTGAGTAAATATTGTAACCATTGGATTTAGAGGTGAATTTTGCAAGAGCACAATATTTAGCCCCGCGGATAATAAGGATACCGTTTGATTATTTCTTAGATTTCCAGGAAATATACTTTCACCTAGGAAACACTACAAGAAATAGCATTTTATCGAGGGAAGATCTAGGAAAGAATTGAGCTCAAAATTACCGAGGGCAATGCCGATGACACATTTTACCGAGGGCATTACCGAGGGTACATACCTTCGGTAATGCTCCCTTCGATAAATCCTTCACAAACACTGTGCCAAAATTTACCGCCATTATTACCGAAGGTAATACCGAAGGTTTTGCGAGGGCAAATATACCGAGTGCATATATCACTCGAAAAAAGCCGAGGGCATAGGATTCCCACGTGTTTTTACGAGGGGAATTTAATCCCCTCGATTTTTTAAATAAAAAATGAAAAAATTATTTAAAAAGTAAAATTGCGTAAAAATAAACTATATCATATCATTTTAGGCACGTAAGATGATTTTAACCCAGGTTCTACTAGAAAAAT
>BMAC01000884.1:157494-172995 GCA_014905375.1 Phtheirospermum japonicum | reverse complement strand
ACTTTAGTGAAAATACGCTATTGACTACTTGATGCACAAGAAATTTTGACTTTAGTGAAAATACGCTATTGACTACTTGATGCACAAGAAATATTAAATTTAGAGAAAATGGTTGAGGACCAGTGGGACCACAAATTACCTCTCGAATGTTAGCTGAAAACAAATATATTGAAAATCTTTCATATATTGCCAAAATTAAAGTATGGTAGCCTCAATTATTAAAAAGATAAATATCGGGACGCTTATATTAGCTTCATCATATTCCACAAAATACTAACGCAGAGAGAGAAAAAAGGAAGAGAAATGAAAGGCTTTGTTTTCAAATATATAATATTAGCATTTGTTATATTGATACTTGGCTGCATTGTACGAGTTGTTTATGCTGTGTGGTGGAAACCCAAAAGCCTGGAAAAGTATTTCAGGCGGATAGGAATTAAAGGCAGCTCCTACAAGCTCATGTATGGAGACTTGGAAGATACCAAGAAGCTCATGGCCCAAGCATGGTCCAAGCCCATGCCCCTAAACCATTCTATCGTGCCACGTGTCAACCCTATTTGGCATCTTATGGTGCAAAAGTATGGTAAGTAGATCCGTACCTTATTATGGCTGAATTTTGAGATTTGCAATGGTAAATCGGTTTTTTCTCCAATTGATTTGTTTTTACTAATAATATATATAATTAGGAAAAATATCTCTGAGCTGGCTAGAAAGAAAGCCGAGGCTGCTTATAGCAGATGCAGGGCTGGTGAAGAGCATACTGAATGACAAAAATGGGCACTTCCGAAAGCCGCCGTTGAATCCTCTGGTGGATCTTCTGACACTTGGCGTCTCCACATTGGAGGGAGATCAATGGGACAAAAGAAGAAAGTTGATCAATCCTTCATTTCACCATGACAAGATACTGGTATGTATGTTATGATCGCGTGGTCGTACGTCCGAAGTGGACACGACATACTTAAGTATAACTATCAACTTATACTTGTGTTTGCTAGAATAAATCACTTCTAATTCTCGATAATGAGTTCCTAAATGAACAGAGGATGGTGCCGACTTTTATAGTAAGTTGCGGTGACTTGGTCAAGCGTTGGAAGCAAAAATTGTCCGATTCCGAGGGGAGGCTCGAGCTTGATATAGCACCTGAAATGCAAATGCTTTCATCAGATGTCATTGCTCGAGCTGCATTTGGGACCAGTTTTGAAGAAGCAAAGGCCATATTTGAACTTCAAAAGGAGCAAGCTGCCTTGGTTCTTGAAGCTTTTCTATCCTTGTACTTTCCGGGATTAAGGTACACCTAAAAAACCTTGATGACATTCTCATTTGTATCAAAAGTAGTCAAGAATTAAATATAATGTTACTTCCAAAAAACATACTTTTATGATAGAAAGCGATGATAAATTGCCGGATATATGTGCAGATTTCTGCCCACGAAGAAGAACAGGAGAAGATATGAAGTCGACAAGAAGATCAAAACAATGCTGAATAATATGATCCTCAGAAAAGAAAAGAAAATACAAAATGGGAAAAGTGATGATGATGATGATGATGATGATGATCTTTTGAGCTTGCTGTTACAGAGCCAAAAGCAAATTGATAATAATATGACGACTAACGATGTAATCGAAGAGTGCAAGCTGTTCTACTTTGCAGGGCAAGAGACGACGGCTAATTGGCTGACGTGGACCATGATTGTTTTGTCGATGCATCCAAGCTGGCAAGAAAAGGCAAGAGATGAAGTTCTCCAAGTGTTTGGGAAGACCACTCCTGATGTCAAAACTATTAACCAACTCAAAATTGTGAGTATATATTGTTATTATATATAAGAAGTAAAAACTTTTGTCACACCCTACAATTTTACTTTTCAGGTACCAATGATTCTTCAGGAAGTGTTGAGGCTTTACCCACCAGTGACAGGCCTATCTCGGTACACACTTGAAAGCACCAAAATTGGGGATATGACAATCCCACCTGGAGTTGAGTTAGTTCTACCAACAATGCTTATTCATCATGACCCTCACTATTGGGGCCAAGATGTTCACGAATTTAAACCCCAGAGATTTGCCAGAGGAGTTTCTAAAGATCATGAATATCATCAAATGCCATTTTATCCTTTTGGTTGGGGCCCAAGATTCTGTTTGGGCCAAAATTTCGCACTTTTCGAAGCGAAAATTGCACTAACGATGATTTTGCAGCATTTTTCGTTCGAGCTCTCCCCTTCGTACACTCACGCTCCGTTCACTGTTATAACGCTCCAACCTCAGTACGGAGCGCCATTAGTGTTGCGCCAAATATGATACGCTCGATCGGATGCCATGAACGTTGTTATAGTATAATTACCTTAAAAAACATAATCTATGGTCAGTCACTTTATACATGTGATTGTTGTTCGTGTGTTAGAATAAGGGATGAAATATTTTACCGTACTAGGCCCAAAACCTATCATGGCAAAGTGCCGAGTCGATTTTAATGTAGTTCAGCCCATCATCTAGTTAGCCCAATTACTCATTTGAATGTATAGCCTCACACTTGTGGGCCTATGACCATGGTCTTTCTACATTTTCTTATGAATACATCAGCTTATAAATGGTTTAGATAAGATATGTGATTATTGAGGAACAAGTCATATTTAATTAATTTTTTAGTAAGCTTGTGGAAGTCGTATATTATTTAAGTTTACCCTTTACATATGCAAAGAAGAGATATCGTATACTCTTTCCGCCTCAAATTGATAGTCTTACGGTTAATTTCACACAGATTAAAAAATGAGTAGTTTATATAGTTAAGTCATTAATTTAGATAATGATTTCCAATTATACCTTTCTTGAATTTATTAATGTTAATTAATACTCATAAAAATCAGTGTTGGAATTAGTATATTTGTTATTGGAATAGTAAGATTCTGCATTGTAATCATCAATTTTCAATATATCTTGTAGAAAATTAGTACTTGAAGAATATTAATTGAAGGTATGTGTGGAAATGTGTTAGAAGAGTTTTCGTGGTGTTGAAATGAATCAACGGTTTCTTGGCTTGGTGTTATCGGAAATCGATTCGATTGAAGGATTCAATGTGTTTCAAGCTTGGAAAATGAAAATAAAGCAATTAAACTATCTAAACTATCCTAGAAAATGAAAGTGCAAATTGGTCGGATGCCTTAATATGAAAATGCAAGCAAATAATGAAAACAAGTAAAAACAAGCATTGTTTCACCAAGTACAATAATGCAAGCACAAGGTACAACTATGCATAAAATCCTAAATAATGCAAATAAGCAAAAATTGAAAGCATGAATGGAAAGAGCAATGGAAATTGACGTGAAAGTTTAAAACTTTACTGAAAATAACAAGTAACAAAGAGTAGATCTAAGATTTAACCTAAAACTATGCATGAAAATAAAATTCAAAATGAAGCATGTGAAAAACTCAAAATCAAGACGATCCAAGAGCCGATCTATGATCTAGATGTGTCACTCATCTAGATTCCATAGCCAATTCATATGTTTCATCATGAATTCAAGGTGCTAAGGCTAAAAGCATAACATGAAGAACAAGTATGGAAATGAAGAACAAAGCATGGAAATAAAGTATAAAACATGAAGTTGAAAGGAAACTTACTTGAATTAAGAAATGAAACAAAGCTTGAATGAAATTGCATCAAAAGTAACAATCCAAAGGAGTATTTGGATTCTTCTTAGGCTTACAAACCCAAGGCCAAGCATGAAAGTAAATCAAAATCTAGAAAAGAAATTATATCAAAACTTGAAATTGAATCTAAAACCTAAGAGAGAGAACTTAGATCTTAAAAACTAGAAAGAGGATTTTTAATCCCCAAACCCATGCTTGGGTTGGTAGAAAATGAGAGATATCTTCCAAAATGAAAGAGAGGTTCTATTTATACAAGTTAAATAGGGGTAAGTGGGTCAATTATGCCATATGAGCTTGGATTTCCATGTGTTGACCAAATTTGACCCAAAATGGTCAAAATAGACCATTTGGGTCGAGTTTGGCTCGATTGGCTCGGTAAATTTGCAAGGTGGCTCGACATGGGCCGAGATGGCTCGGCGCTGGGTGGGCTGGCTCGGCAGGACTCGGCGCTGGTCGGCAGGCGCTCGGCAGCGTGCAGGCAGGTGCGCGCAGATGCGCGCGAGTCTCGGCGGGAGTTGCGCGCGGGACTCGGCAGGCATCTCGCGCAGGTCGATCGACTGCTCTCGGCAGGACGGGCGTGGGTGGCAACTCTCTATTGAGCAGTCAATTCAGCTCTCTCGGCAGTCGATGTGCTGAGTCTCGGCAGGCTCAGCAGGTGCTCGGCAGGCGTGGGCGCTGAGTCTCGGCAGGCTCTCGGCAGGACTCGGTCGGACACTGGGTAACCCAGTGTCAGCCATAATTCTTCAAATCGAGCCCCGATTCCACTAAAACTCCAATCGGAAGCCCATACTCGACCATATCCAAATTAGAATACTTCAAAATACCTAATTTAAACATAAAATTAGTTAATTAAGATTAAAATAATCATATTAAGTAGAAAATCAAAAAGAAACACAAAAAATGACAAAACGAGAAAACAAACGCAAAACCTAATAAAACTCGACTCAAAAACTACTAAAATCAACATAAAATCCTAATTAAAAACACAAGGAAAAACACAACAATTACATGCAAAACAAAATGAAAAATTAATGATATGATAAATATGGTATTGGACTATCTTTGTGTAACGATGAAAATGGAATAGTGCACTATCTTTGTGGGACGGATGGAGTATTATTTAAGTTTACCCTAATACTTGTGAAGCAGGTGCGTCAACAAAATTGGTCATGATATCTTGGAAACTTTAGGAAGTACTATAGCGCGCCGGGCCCGGATGGGTTTTCGGGCGTCTTCTATCACTCGGCCTGGGATATTATTGGTTCGAGTGAATTATTATTGATATATTAAATAATTGTCACACTATTTAATTTGAATTATTTTTAATTTCTAAAAACGATAATTTTCAATGATCATTCCTTATGCGATGACTATCGACAAAAGTCAAGAGTTACAAATTGTAAGAGTTTAAATTTTTCAAATTCTTTAAATGATATGAAAAAAGGTCATAGCTAAACTACGAATAGTGTGTATAAAAAAATATTTTCATAATAAATAATTACATTCATTTAAATAATGATTTTTCATAATTATTTTAAAATAATTTAAAATAAATAATTCTCAAATGTTCCTTGCGAATATAACACATGGGTATATTACTAGTTGAATATAATTGATTGTTCAACAAAGTGACATATTTATTGCGAGCTTGATTTAGTTTCTCTTTTTTCTCCTTATGTTTAACGAGTTTGAAAATAAATCTCAAATAAAAACAAAATTTAAGAAATTTAAAGAGCTATAATCAATATTTTACTAACACCGCTCGAGTCATAAGACTCGTGATTTGGGTTTTGATTTGGTTATTTTATTTGAAAAAGGCAAATAAGATTCTCATTGAATGGTACGACGATGATCCTTTGTATTCTATCATCGAGTCGTTACAATATTATTTGATTTTAAAGTTTTTCAAGTAGACGTTCAGACTATTTAAACAGAAATTTTAAAATAAAATAAGAACTTTTTTATAAGTTAACAAATAGTGTACCATGAACATGAACCATGGGTCGGTCAACCTTTTTATCCTCAACACAGATGTGAAGAAATATTTTTGCTAGTTATTACGGGGAATAATAAGATGGTGAAGAAGTTGGCTCATTTAAATTTTGAGCATATGGTTTTGTCTTTAGTACCAAAGACAAAAGTCACTTTTAGCCCCCACCATATTAATTAATACTTATATGTCCCATAAAACATAATAAAACATATTTTAAAATCATGGGAGACTTAGGTGGATTCAATAAATAAAAATGTTGTCGGCCACCTTAGGCCCATTAATGGCTTTGGCCCTGCTGAGGATTTGGTGGACCGGAGGATCTTATTTTACCATGTTTTTATAGCCATTCATTGGGCTTCATGGGCCCACATGTTTCAGCTTACAAGTTTACTAATTACTACAGTAATTGTCAGGAGAAAAATGTTATTACTACAATTAATTCAAATTGTTAGCCAGCTGCTAATTATTGTTAAGCATTAATGTTGTTGGTGAAAATTGATCAAATTTGTTGGTTAATCGAGGAGCAAAAACACCCATGAAAGCATGCAGCTCTGTGTCTCTGACTAACTACTCTTTCTTCTTTTTTATTCCTCAAGCGTGTATGAGTGTGCAATGGACATCATAGTATATAGTACTAAGATACTTTTATTACATAGTACTAGATTGTGTCCACGGAGGCAATTTTACTTTAATTTGTCGGAACTAATTGTCAAGATAATTAAATTTGGATTAAACTTATAGTTTGGCCTTTTTCATTACAGAAAATTGTTCTTGACACTTATCTTAATCACTTGATAGATAAATAAGTATATTATCAAGGGCCAAAAAACATTCAAACGAAAGTTTTTAAAAAAATAAAAATTTATATATATATATTATTGTTTTACTATATGGATCAGAATTCAACTGGGTAACTTTCCTATCGTTATATACAGATATATACACCTCAATAAATAGATGAGTCGATGACATAGAAAATAAGAAATATATGTAAGAAAAATAAAATAAATTAGATACATAAATAAACAATAAATTATTGTCATTAATTATAAATATTCTATCAAACTATTAATTATTATGTTCAAATCATTCCTACCAAGTGATAATTGACAAATATAATTGAAAAAGAAATTAAAACAAGCAATTCACGGTATAAAATTAAAACAATTAAATATTGAACTAAATTTACTTTAATCAAGATAAATCTTATTGGTTTAATATGTAAATCTCCAATAAACCCTAGGTTTGTAATTGAGGAGGAGATGATTTGAGAATTTGTGAATAAAGAAATGGTAGGACCGCAAGAGAGGAGTTTGTGGAGAAAAAAATTGGGAGTGGGGACGGTAGGGAAGAATAGAGATTTGATTTTCTCTCTATTCTTTTTCTATTTAGCAGGTAAGTATTTTTTTTCTTTTATTTTTTAAATATAAATGTGAAAAGACATATATACCCTTGACTTTTTTAAAAATTTCAGAGGGGCCCAATGCCCCCCTTGGCCCATAGTAGGTCCGTCCCTGATTTCAAGTAACATTATACGGGAATGTAATAACATTTTAGATAGTCTGTCGACATTCATTGGAAGCTTTTGTTAGACATGATTCTATTCTCAGGATTGGACACAATTGACGAAACATTATACTTGTTGAAATTGAAATATATATATACTATGTACTTAGTGTGAAAACCCGCGAAATCCCGCAATTTCGCGGGCAAATATAAGAAATGCAAAAATGTGTAAAATTTATCAAAAATAATAGAAATTCATAATGTGTATTATAAATATCAATTACCCAAAAAATATGCATATTAGCTGTCGTAAGGGTGTCGAGTTTGGTCTACGGGTCAGGTTGCATGACAGGTAATTAAATATAAGGTTGGCTTCTTGAATTTTTGGGTGCTATAATGGCAGGTATAAATACGATATGGACATATAATGTATCGATAAAAATGGAGAAAATGTAATATGTATTTCTTTCTTTTTGTAATTATGTCAATTCTCGAGTACAAATTTTATAATTATACAAAAAATAATAATAATAAGTAACAACGTGACTCAAGTTCATAGGTCCATTTAAGGTACATACATCCCTTTAAGTTATAGACGACATTATAAACAACTAAACAAAATCTGTAATTATACAATCAACTAAGAAAAATAATAATTAGAAATCATAACCAAATAATAGACCTCCTTGCGTTTGCACTCAAAATTAACATTGCGCTAGCCATGGCTTTTATTGTGCTGCTCTATGCAATCTCCTTGTGGCTATAAAAAATCGATTATATTAGACAAATAGAATCTCAAATTTTGAATCCAGCATGAGGGCACACACACAAAGAAAAAAAGAAGGGAAAAACACACAACAAAATTTCATGGTGTATATATCGTAAAAGTAATATGAAATAATTCAAATAATTAAAGATAAACAAAGTTGAAATAAAAAGTTGAATCGATTTTAATTACATGAATATAAGAAAAATATAAAAGTGTAAGAGTTTATCAAAAAAATTCATTAATTTTATAAATTAAGTAATGTCAAAATGAGAAATATTTAAAAAGAATAATCTAATAATAAGACGCTTTTAAAAATGTATATTATGTATTGTCATCACTATAACGTAAATTTCGCCGATGTTAGTAAAAAAATATTATTAATCTGTGATTTGCTCAGTGAGAAAGGACTGCCCATTTACTTTAGTAATTATTACCGAATAAATCACTGTTGAAATATAAAAATGTAGAGCCAAATTCAATTATTAATCATCATTGCCGAATATAAATTAAGTAACTAGCCCTTGTAGCTCTTTATCATTCCAAACTGAAGAATAATTACCACAAGACCTTCAGAACCACTCTTCCAATAGTTTGCCATTTGTTCGGCAAACTTATTCCAAAATGTGACCGAAATTGTCTCCCCCCTACAATATTAAACGAACAAAAGGTTGAAATAATTTTTCTTGACACTGGAATAAGACTAAATCTTGCAAAAATAATAAGAGCATTTAAGTGTAATCAATTAATCGAAACAGTGATTCACTAATTTCGCCAATTAGATATAAATGTAAATTAAAAAATTATCGATTCATATATATAGAAATGTATTGGTTTGTGACAAATTGGTAGGTATATGCACGTTGACTTTCTTAAAACACAATTAGTATGCTATTTATATTGTAATGGATTTAAATTGTGACTGGATAATTTTAGTTAATGAATGAAAACAATTTCATAAAATAATTTATGAATAATGATTTGATGGGGCAATAGATCGGTCAGACCTGATTTGGGGTAGATCTAAAAAAGGACACAATAAGACCAGCTTGGCCTGAGTGAAGGTCTGGCTAGGCCTCTTGGGAAAACAGGACACCAGGAAAAGATGAGCGCAGCTCTGGATCTCTGCTGAGCTGATGAAAGCGCTTTACCAGGAAAGGCTTGACTGGAGTCAAGCCCGGTATGGACACTGAGGTAACACAGAGGGAAGAGAAAAGGAAGACCTGGAACGGGGAAGACTTGTTCTCCGAATAGAGAGACAAGTGGGACCACTTGTCAGAATTGGTTGCGTAACGACCCATGATTCGCGGCATGTGCTCCTGAGATTCCGGCTGGGGTCCCCACTGGGAGAAACTATAAGTATCTCAACCCCAAGGCTGAGAAAGGTATGTCATTCTCTTGAAGCATTCCTTCTTATTTTCTAGAAAAACACCTCAAACGCTTACTGACTTAAGCATCGGAGAGGTTTCCACCGGAAAACCATCGGTGGTCCTTTCTAACTCGTGTTTGTGGTGTAGGTTTGGGAAGCTCTTGGGTTTTTTCAGGTGTTATTCCTATAGTCCACTTTTTGGGCTGAAACAATTGGCGTCGTTTGTGGGAAATCTGGGCTAAGACGTGAGCTCCTTTTCCATGGCTTTTGATGGATTACGAAGAAACTTAGTGGGGGAACTTGGTGAAACACCAATCTCCGCCGTGCCGTGGGGTATGCCGCGATCGGCAGAGACACCTCAGGCAAGGTCTGATGGAGCCGAGCCGTCAGCGGGGGTTCCAACGGGCGCCGCTCCGTCCTCCTCTGGCGGACCAACGCCTGTTGCTGGCGGCTTGCTGAATGACGCCTTGCTCAGGCAGTTATCGGAGCTAATCGGCAAGGCTGTAGAGGTAGCAGTTGAGAAAAAATTTGCTGAAGTTTCGATGCCACCGCACGGTGCGCGGCCAGATCGGATGATTCCGGTGGCGGACACCGAGCCACTGCGCAACCAGTGTGTGGATCGGACACCTCTTCAGGATAGAGAGGAGCTCCTCTCCACCTCCGATGGTGAAACCTTAAGCCAGACTAATCCAGGTCTGGCTGAACAGATGCAGAGTTTGCAAAAAGAGGTGCGGGAATTCAAGAGAAAGCTGACGAGTACTGGTGCAGTGCCATCACGGCGGGTCACCCCTTTCACTGAGGAGGTTATGCGTGACGACGTACCAGCTTCATATCGCTCCTTGGGCTTCGAGTATAATGGAACCACGGGTCCGTGGGACCATCTCATTCGCTTCGAGATCGCGGCAGCTCTGCATAAATTTTCGGACGCTGTTATGTGCCGGGTTTTCCCAATGACTTTTACCAATTCGGCACAGCTCTGGTTTAGCCAGTTGCCGCCTCGTTCTATTAGTAATTTTGATGAGTTCAGTTCGGCCTTCTTGTACCAGTTTACCAGTTGCAGGAAGTACCAGAAGATGCCTCTAGAACTGTTTAGCCTTAAGCAGAAGGAAGGGGAGAGTCTGCGTGCCTACATTAATCGCTTCACTAATGTTAAGCTGGAGGTGCCTTCTGCGTCGGAGGAATTGTTGGTGAACGCCCTGGCGCAGGGTTTGAGGAGAGGTGAATTCTTCCAATCACTGGTAGTCAAACCAGCCCTAAAGTTCGGAGAGCTCCTGGAAAGAGCAGAGAAGTATATTCATCTGGAAGAGGCTTTGAAGATCAAGAATGAGGGAGAGAAGAAGAGAGAAAGATATGATCGTGAAGACAGAGGAGCCGCAAAAAAGCCAAGGCCAGACCTGTCCGGAGGGAGACCTCGCTTTGACAGGTATACCCCTTTTACAAACCCGCAGGGTGAGATTCTGCAGGCGACTGAGAAGCACCCAGACCTGAAGTGGCCCAAGACCTACTCACAGAGGCCTAGGAAGGAAAGGTCTGACCGCTTCTGCCGCTTTCATAACGAGTATGGGCATGATACTGATCAGTGTACCCATCTGAAAGATGAGTTGGAAAGGATGGTCCAGGCTGGGCACCTGAAGGAGTACGTCAACATGAGAAGAGAAGAAGCCAGATCTGGCAATAAGAGTCATGACCGGTCCCAGCAGGGCAAGGGAGATCAGGATAGGGTGCGAACTGGAGGAAGAAGATCTGACCAAGCTCAGGTCATCCACGGAGAAATACAAATGATTACAGGTGGAGAGTTGGATGAGCACTCTAAGAGAACCCAGCATAAGTATGTCCGAGCTGCCAAGGACCTGGTCAGGACGTCTCGAGAGGTCGGACACTTGGCGTCTGCACCAAACATCTGCTTTGGTTCAGAGGATTGCGATGGCATCCTAGCTCCGCATATGGACGCTTTAGTCATAACAGCCACCATCGCCAACTATAACGTGCGGAGAATTTTTGTGGATACAGGGAGCTCTGCTGATATCCTGTTCTTTGATTGCTTTAAAAAGCTGAAGTTGGACGTCGAGCTCGAAGAGGTGACTACCTCCCTAGTAGGGTTTGCGGGGGGTGCCCTGAAACCATTAGGAGCGGTTAGGCTCCTGGTTACTTTGGGGAAAGAGCCATATCGCGTGACCAGGACGATGCGTTTCTTGGTGGTAGATGCGCCATCCTCTTACAATGTTATGCTCGGCAGACCTTCCCTGAGTCAGTTCCAAGCTGTAATATCAGTTTTTCACATGAAGATGAAATTTCCCACTGAGGATGGAACTGGCGAGGTGATAGGGGATCAATATGCGTCACGACAGACGTATGTTGAGTGTGTCAGGCAGAATAGTGAGGAAGAGAGGCTGAGTAAACAGGCTCGGATAGAGCAACCACGGCAAGATCTGGAGAGAAGAGAGGAATGATTGATGCTGGTGGAGGTTGTCCTAGGCGATGAGAGTCGAGTTCTCCGTGTGGGAGCGACGCTTAGCCCGGAGGTCTTGACAGACCTGGTGACGCTACTGAGAGAAAGCGCGGACGTTTTCGCTTGGTCTCCCCAAGACCTGGTGGGGATCGATCCAGAGGTCACTGAACACCGCCTCAATATTTGCCCGGACGTGAAGCCAGTCAAGCAGAAAAAGCGTAATTTCGGGCCAGAGAAGGAGGCCATTATAGAGGCAGAGGTGGATAAGCTCTTGAAGACGGGGCACATCCAGAAAATACAATTTCCAGAATGGCTTTCTAACGCGGTTTTGGTCCCAAAGACAGATGATTGGCGGATGTGCATAGATTTTTTAGATTTAAACGGCGCCTGTCCGAAGGACCACTATCCCTTGCCAAGGATTGATCAGCTCGTCGATTCCACTTCCGGCTGTGAGCTCCTGAGCATGATGGATGCCTCGCAAGGATACCACCAGTTTAGGCTAGCAAAAGAGGACTGGAAACGTGTTAGATTTATAACACCGAAGGGGACGTATTGCTATGTGGTCATGCCTTTTGGCCTTAAAAATGCGGGTGCTACATACCAACGGTCGGTAGACAAAATGTTCAAGAACCAGCTCGGCCGAAACATGGAGGTTTATGTGGACGACATGCTAGTCAAGAGCGTGAAAGCAATATCGCATGTGGACGACTTGAGGGAAACCTTTGATACCCTACGAAAATACAGGATGAAGCTTAACCCCAAGAAATGCGCATTTGGGGTCAGAGCTGGAAAATTCCTAGTTACATGGTCACAGAAAAGGGTATCGAGGCTAACCCCGAGAAGATAAGGGCCATCATGGACATGCAAGCACCCAGAAACGTGAAAGAAATGCAATGCTTTGCAGGACGGATCAATGCCCTGAGTAAGTTTGTATCCAGGTCTGCAGAGAAGAGCTTTCCATTTTTCCAGGCCTTGCGGAAGAAGGCTAAATTTCAATGGAGCAATGAATGTGAGGAGGTGTTTAGATTATTGAAGGAGCACCTGGACAACATGACTTTGCTTACGAAGCCTGTCCAGGGGGAGCCTTTAATCTTGTACCTGTCTGTGGGGCGGCGGCAGTCAGTTCGGTCTTGCTCTGAGAAGAGGGCAAAGTACAGAAACCAGTTTACCACTGAAGCAAGATCTTGCACGATGCCGAGGTGAGGTATGTGGAGATAGAAAGGGCAATGTTAGCCCTGGTAGGTACAACTCGGAAATTGCGCCCATACTTCCTCTCCCATAGCATAGTCGTACGAACCAACCTTCCATTAAAAGCCATAATGGATAAACCGGAAGCATCTGGAAGGCTGGTCAAATGGATTATAGAGCTCAGCGAATTCGATGTCACATTCGAAGCCAGAACAGCAATTAAGGCTCAGGCCTTAGCTGATTTCATGCAAGAAATGACTGGTCCTCCTGGTGAGCTGAAGGAATGGACAATTTTCACGGATGGCTCTGTCTGTAACCAGGGCTGTGGGGCTGGAATTGTCTTAATGGATCCAGCAGGCGTGTCTACTGAGTTCGCCGTTCGGTTGAATACAACATTTTCCAATAATGCTGCCTAGTATGAGGCCCTCTTAAGAGGAATTCAGATGGCGAAAGACCTGGGCGCAGAACAGGTGTGCGCCAGGGTGGATTCTCAGCTCGTTTGTAAGCAAATCAGTGGAGAGTTTGAGACGAGGGAGGAAAATATGCAAAAATATTTGGCTAAGTTTAGAGAACTCGCCAGAAGTATGAAAGGCTTAACGGTCCTACAGATTCCTAAAGAGGAAAACGGAAGAGCTGATTTCTTGGCGAAGATAGCTAGCTCGGCTACAGAATGTCAAGAAAAGGTGATTACTCCACTGAAGGCGGATGGAGAGTTTGGGACTGATCAGGTGTGCACGGTTATTGAAAAAGAGGATTGGCACTCTTCTATAAAGGCGTATCTAGAGCAAGGGGTCTTACCGGAGGATAGGAGGGAAGCGGCAAAGATACGAACCAGGGCTGCCAGATTTTGCCTAGTCAAAGGTGAGCTGTTCAAGCGGGGATTTGGCCAGCCCCTTTTAAGGTGCCTGGGCCATGCAGAAGGAGCTCTGTACTTAGAGAAGTCCATGAGGGGTGTTGTGGCAACCATATAGGCGCTAGAGCTCTGTTGAGTAAGATCTTACGGGCGGGATATTTCTGGCCATGCCTACGAAAAGAAGCAGAGGATTTCGTACGAAAATGCGAAAAATGTCAAAAGAATTCATCGCTGATACACAGGCCTGCAGAAGAGCTCATGACAATGAGCTCTCCTTGTCCATTTGCTAAGTGGGGGATTGATCTGGTTGGCCCCTTCCCCATGGCTCCCGCCCAGAAGAAGTTTCTAATAGTCGCAATCGACTACTTTAGCAAATGGGTAGAGGCTGAAGCATTGGCAAAAATTTCAGAGGACGCTGTCATGAAGTTCTTGTGGAAGAATGTCATTTGCAGATTTGGTGTTCCTAGAATCCTGGTCTCAGATAATGGTACACAGTTTATGGGGGCCAAAATCAGAGATTGGTGTGCAAAAATGAAAATTGACCAGCACTTCACTTCTGTTTACCATCCTCAAGCTAATGGTCAAGTAGAGGTCACCAATCGTATATTAGTGCAGGGGATCAAGACCTGATTGGAAAGAGCTGGGGGTAGATGGGTGGACGAGCTGACTGCAATTCTGTGGGCTTACAGAACTAATCCTAAAGAAAGCACAGGGGAGACGCCCTTTAGTCTGGTCTATGGTATGGACGCTGTGGTGCCTGCTGAGATTAGCATAGAAACTCATCGAATTCAGAACTTCGCTGAAGAGCAAAACGAGTTATTGATGCAGGATGCTCTGGACTCGATTGAGGAGAGAAGAGACAGAGCAGCCACCAGAATGTCACACATCAAAGGGCGAATAAAGGCGATATATGACAGATCCGTTGTAAAAAGACAGTTTCAGGTGGGAGATCTAGTTTTGAAAAGATCTGATTTAGAAAAAGCCAAGGGAAAGCTGGATGCTGCATGGCAAGGACCCCTCCGAGTTACCCAAGTCCTAGCTGGAGGATCTTATAAGCTGGAAGAGCTGGATGGGACAACAATCCCCCGCGCTTGGAATATTACCAATTTACGTAAATTTTACACATGATTGTAATTTTTTGACTTTTATTTATTTGGTTGAATAAAATTGCAAGTTTTTCCTTGTGCATCACAAACTTGAGTACGTGTTTAAGCCAGGATTGTCTAAGGATGGATGTCCTTGATTTTACCTGACCTGATTGTCAGTTTAAGCCAGGATTGGCTAAGGATGGATGTCCTTGATTTTACCTGACCTGATTGTCAGTTTAAGCCAGGATTGGCTAAGGACGGATGTCCTCAATTTTTCCTGACCTGATTGTCAGTTTAAGCCAGGATTGGCTAAGGACGGATGTCCTCAATTTTTCCTGACCTGATTGTCAGTTTAATCCATGATTGGCTAAGGACGGATGTCCTCAATTTTTCCTGACCTGATTGTCAGTCTAAGCCAGGATTGGCTAAGGACGAATGTCCTCAATTTTTCCTGACCTGATTGTCAGTTTAAGCCAGGATTGGCTAAGGACGGATGTCCTTGATTTTACTTGACCTGATTATCAGTTTAAAGCCAGGATTGGCTAAGGACGGATGTCCTCGATTTTTCCTGACCTGATTGTCAGTTTAAGCCAGGATTGGCTAAGGACGGATGTCCTCGATTTTTCCTGACCTGATTGTCAGTTTTAG
>BMAC01000884.1:130808-149931 GCA_014905375.1 Phtheirospermum japonicum | reverse complement strand
CACAAAGCAAAAATTAAAAAGTAGACTTAGAAACCAACAATTAAATCCATCACAATGCATTTGAGGACCCGAAGTAGAAATCACTAAAGAGAAGCAGACTATGAATTTCATAATTAAAACTGAATTATAATAATAACATGGACGGAGAAATCAAAGTATAATTCATAAAAGAAAAATAATAACCTTTATATTAAACACTACTCAAAGAAAATTAATGAAAATTAGCATTTCAATCAATAATAAGAAATAAAAAAAAAAATCAAATACATCATACCAAATTTATCATCAAATTTTAGTTTTAGAAGGATAATATCTAGTCGAGTAATCGTAAATAAGAGAAGGAAATCCAAAATTACTAATCAATTGTGACTACACAAAATCACAAATGGGAACCTGGGAATCCATACAACAAAATTAGATCAAAAGATAAATGAAATCTTGAATCTGAAAAAAGATCAGAAAGTTATTTGAGTTTGTACGATCTAATTCAGAAAAGATCTGAATGATTTTTTCTTCGATGTGAGGACATCGACTAATATCCTCAAATCTCCAATTTAATGTAAAATCATAAAGAGTTTTGAAGAAGCATGAAACAATCCAGGTATATATACAAAATATAGACTTTTACAATCCAGAGAGTGAAAATATGGGTTACCTTCCAATTGCACCCTCATAGAACACGAAGATGCGGAAGACAGTGATTTTGCGGAGATGTGGATCAATGGACTATGTTTCTAGCACAGTAGCTCGCCATTTCTGTCACTTAATTCAAAAGCTATCTGCGTTCATAAACCTTGAAATATGGGTTAACCGATGATGGAAAATATCAAATCTGAAAAATATCAGTTAGTAAATGATGAAAACGGATTGGGAATTAAAGATATACAGACAGATCGTGAAAACTATAAAAATGAATTCATATAAAAAAAACAGATCTGAAAAAAAAAAAAACATGCAGCATGATTTTTATGAATGAAAATCGTTAGAATTAACATAGTTAAAAAGATCCGTTTTTATGAAGAACAGATCGGGAATTCATGAGACCAATAAAACATATATATGCAACCCAGACAAATATATATGATAAAAAATCAAAAATAAAAGCGAATTAACACAACAATTGAAGAATTAACACTGCAACAATTGAAGTTCTTATTTCTGGAGATGTGCGCTTGATGTATTTTTTTTGTGAATAAATTTTTTGTAGAAATAAAAGAAGAAGAAAAAATAAGAAGAAAAAAACATACCGTGTCCTGTCTGGAGAAAGAAAAGAAGAAGGAAAAAGAAGAAGAAAAAATAAGTAGAAAAAAGTTGACCGTGAGAAAGGACTGCCCAAACACCGTGAAAAAAGGTGGGTTTCAACTCTAACCAAAAATAAAAAAGAGAAGTTCTTATTTATAGGGGGTAAAAATTTTGGCCTCCTCCGAAAATAGACCCCCTATGAACCACAGGCCGACACATCATTTTTGGGAGGTTTTTATTGGTCCACATCAGCCTTGTAACACTCTCGTATCGACACCTCATCATTAATAGTTAACACTATTAACAAAATAGAGGATCATTATTTGTCTTCCTAAAAATTCGGGATGGGTTCGATTTGACTATTTCATGCCATTCGTTCTGATGGTTACTATATAATAATAATTAGATGTAATAAAAGGAAAACAGATTTGGTTTTAGAGGGAATTTTTATTTTGATTGATAAATATTACTACATTATTTAATAATAATCAATTGTTTATACTTTTTCCTTATGAGTCAGAACTACTATAATTAGTTGGTATTTTAATTAAGTCTATTAGATATTTTTAGGGGCAAGAGGTATTTTGAAAGATTTATAATGATTTTAGACAATATCTTAATTGATTAGCCATTATATAAGGAAAATAAAAATAAGTAAACGATTATCCATTATATAAGGAAAAAAATGAGATTGGTGAGGAAAGCTTGAAAGATATTTTATAATTCCTTGAGTCAAATATTTTATTATTGGTATTTGTAGAAGTTTATTTTATTGTGTACAAAAATAGATGCTTTGATTTTGAAGTCATTATGTGTATAATGAATACAAAATTATTTATCCTTGATTTTAGAAGTGATGATCAATTAGGATGAGTAATAATGTAATTGATTATTACTAAACAGATGTTTATTAGTATAATCATAAATTGTAATTATTTATATATTCATAGAATATATATATATATATATATATATATATATATATATATATATATATATATATATATATCTTTACTATAATTTAGAGTAGTCTAACTTATTGTTTTACCTAATTCAATAAGTTAATTAGAACATAATTAGTTCTTTCTATAATTACGTATATTCCATATTTTTTGAGGTAAGAGGTATAGCACATTTATATCTCTCATAGCTCATTTATATATATGTACTATATTTCACAGTATTACCTTGATTGATTAATTAATACTATAATACTATATTTATAGATATTATAATAATCATAATGATTTGTATTTTAAGGAAAATAGCATTTTAAATTTTTGGAGTCCGGCATAAACTTTGGAGCGGTGGATTGCTGAAAAAACTTATTATCAAATGGCATGATAAAACATCTTGTATCATTACTGAAAATTATATATTTATTATCTTTTCGGTGTAATCCAAGAGTAATGATTGACTTAAAAAAATAACAATTAGTAATACAAAACAGCTTTAGAAAATATATTATGCGATTACATAATATGTAAACATAATTATATATGTTGCAAACACCTGAAAAGTCTTCACCTTCGTATTTGGTCTTCGCCCTGTTGCAAACATAACATGAGAAAAGCCATCAATTGTTCCCTTATTAGTTTTCAAAGACAGCAACCCATCTGATGACTTGGTTATAGCCTGAGGAGTCTCCTCACTTTGAAACTCAATTCCCCTTAGTGACATTTTCTCTCCAACATAGTCTCTGGTCTGCACAATATTATTTTGATTCTAAGGTTAATTACAAAGAATTGAAAAAAAAAAATATCTATCTTTCAAATTTACAACCCCCTGGTATTGTTAATATCGAAAATTAATTGAATTAGTTTTCTAATTAGATTTTAAAAAAAGAGAGAGAGAAGTTGTTTTAGTGATTATTTGTTTATCATAATAGAATTAGATTACATAGGGAACAAACCTCTTCATCGAAACCTCTCAACACCTTTTTCTGCCTTATAAACACATGGACATCGCTCATCAAGCCATTGAAGATGCCAGCAAACTCAACTGCAATGTAACCACCCCCAACTATAGCAATTTTCTCAGGCTTCGAAGGCAAATCAAGGGCAGCATCGGAATCTATAGCATATTCACTTCCGGGGATATCAGGAATGAAAGGACGCCCGCCAACCGAAATAAGAATGTTTTCCACAATCTGCACACGAATCAAGAAAATCCCAAACAACAATTAGAAAACTGGCTGGACAGATGGGTCTTTTTTGGTTAGAACGGAAAGTGATTATTACCCAACCTTGCCACAGCCTTCAATTAGTTCGGAAACAAGTGGTCGAAATAACCAAAACAAAAAATAGATATATATACGTTTTAATTATTTCTTGATTGGAACAGTTTGAGATATGAAAAAATCTTTGAAGATCTGCAAAAGTTAAACTAACACAAAATCAAATAAATGATTTTACCTTCATACGAAAGAAGCAAAAAATACCAATTTGTGTCGAAAATCAACAACAACAAAAAAATCCCCAAATATGTTTTAATTATTTTTTGATTGGAACAGTTTGAGATCTGGAAAAATCTTTGCAGATCTGCAAAAAAAAAAAATAATAATACACAAAATCAGATAAATATTTAAATCTTAATACGAAAGAAAAAAATATGTCCCTTTAACCCTATAATCCGGTCGATTTCATGATATAGTGTACTTATCTGAAATCGAGAAATTGCAGTCGATTTATGATATTGTGTTCTCTATAGAGAAAGAAAAGAAGAAAGAAAAAGAAGAAGAAAAAATAAGAAGAAAAGGGTTGTTCGTGAGAAAAGACTACTGTTAAAAAAGGTGGGCTGCAGCCTTAACCGAAAAAAAAAAAATCTTATTTATAGGGGGTCAAAATTTTGGCCTCATCCCAAAATTGACCCCTATGAACCACAAGCCCACACGTCATTTTTTGGAAATTCTGATTGGTCCACATCAACCTTAAAATACTCTCATGCCGACACCTCATCATTAATAGTTAACACTATTAACAAAATTGAGGATATTAAATTCGAGCTTTAAAAACAGCCACTAAAACCGAACAAAGCTCGCCTGGACGCCCCGCTCCACCATACAAAGATTATGGTTGGGACGCCGGTCATTTAGCAGTTCGTTAAGAGACAAACCAACTTGAACAACTGTGAACTTTGTCGGTTTGGTAAAAAAGTACACATTAAATATTAGTACACATTAGACTAAACTGAAAATAGACCAATAAAAGGGTCGTTGATAATTTAGGTTTAATTAAATAATTAATATATTAGTTTGGATACCCGCGTTTTACGCGGGCATATCGAAAAAAGTCATAAAAATGTAAAATATATCCAAGAAAATTATTGACTTCACAAATAAATTATTAATCCAACGGGAAAAAAATTAATATAACTATAAGATATGTAAAATATCAAACTTCTCTTTGTTTCGACCTCTTCTCATGATTAGCATTCCTTTTGTTACCAATTTCTTTTGCACCAATCCCAAAACTTCCTTTTAACATTTTTCATTCAAATCAAACTTTATAAATACTGTAAATATACCTCTAATGAACGCAACTGGCTTCTAAAATAAAAAACAAACATGCATACTAAAAATATGCACACGTCGAAATTGAGCTTATAAATCATTAAAGAATTATTTCAACCCTGCCTTTACTCTCGATCAACAATGCAACATAATAAAATAAAATAATAAAACATCATTCACAATCCACCTAAAATACTAACATATGGTAAAGACTTCAAATATATGGTTTTCAAAGTCAAGCCACTTGTATATCAATTTAATCAGTTTATTATGTTGTATTGTTCACCATATTAGGTCACTGCATTCTATTTAAAATGGTTTAGCAGCCTCTTCATCATCTTTTTCACTCTCCCGTCACCTTCGTTATTGTTACCAATGTTTCTATCTCCTCAACAACCTATGCAATGCAAATGGGTCGGTTAAATGTTGGTTAAAAGTAAATTAATAATTATAGAAATCACATCCATGTTAACTAATTAGAGATAGACATTTTAACTCATTTTGTGAAGCAAATATATAATGACAAAAATCAAATAGATAAATAAAACTATGTTTATTTAATTAGATACACTATGTAATATATGTACAATGAACATTATATCATACACAAATATTAAAATATTTTTTTAACCATGATAATTTTTCTACCTATACGTACTGCTGTCATCCTTAATAACATTTTTAACACGTCAGAGAGTATTAATTTAATTTTTATTTATAGGCTTAATATTTTGAATTGCTAGATTAGGAAATCTTAATATAAGTTGTGTAATTTATTGTCTTACTTGTGCAAAACACGGGGTGTATATTATTTTTTAAATTTCATCAAATGAGAAAATATAATGACAAATAATTATGAATTACTCATCACCCTTTTTACGACATCTAATAAATAAGAAATTATTGTTGAATGTAACAGTGTTTTTCTTATATGATTCAACAATAAACTTTTCAAAAATAATATTCTTTTTGCAAAATAAGTAATATGTGATTAGATATGCTCAAATATCAGATTGTTGGATATAGCAAAAGTGTTTTGTTAATCGAAATCCATCCATTGGTAATATTTTAATACAATAGTTTATTTATTCTATCAAAAGTGAATTTTTTTTAATAACAATATAATTTGACAATTTATTTATTTCCCTCAAAAAGTTATAGACTAATGTTTCAAATAATAATTTTTTTTTTAAAATAATGGTAATTTGTATTTTAGTTTTCTATCACAAATATGCATTTTCTTTTACATACAAATTTTAAAACAAATCTAAAAATAACTTTTTAAGGCTTACAGCAATTAGATCGTAAAAAAAATAAAAACCAATATTAAAAGCTATTGAGGCTTATTAAGAGGGAATTCACGATCAAGTAAAAAAATATATGTTCAAATCGAAAAATAAATGAATGATCAAATTCCAAAATTAAAAGATAAGTAAATAAATAAATTGGATAGCAAAACTTGCAAGATAATAGTCATGAAATATTAAATAAACCAAAAATCACAATTTAAAGAATTTATGTTATTTTTAAATCACACACGTGATTTTAAGTAAATTCCCACATATCAATTAAAATTTACATGAATCAATTAACATTAGTCCAAATAGTCTACAAATAAAGAGTTAAATTTCTTTATTTAAAAAATATATTTTTTAATGGATAATTATTAGTCATCCGATCAAATAAATCACAACTAAATTTTTTTCATCGTTTATATAATACATCATATTTACATAGTTATCTTATTATTTCATCGTAAAGTTGTTTAGAAAGCAGTCATTCTAAAATCAGTGAAAGAACTTTGTCACTTAAAAAAAAAAAAAAGAACAGTTCACGCCGAAAATTTAAATAAAAAAATTCATTTTAATTATGGAAATTATTATAATAACGTCATCACATTTGAGAAACATTGACGCCAGAACAATAGAAATTTGAACAAATAATTCACTAAAAACATCTATATAAAATTAATTCCACAATATCACTAATATTCAATTCTCCTCGAACCTTAAATCTTATATAATAGTCCGCAAATAATATCAAACCTTAAATCCTATATATTAACACATTTCCTAATATAAATAGACCGCAGATTAACACATATATTAATAAGGCAACTAAATGTTTTTCCACCCAAATTTAAGTCGGTGTATATATATATATATACTTGCTAGATTATTACACATCATTAAATTAAAAATATTACTAAAAAAATCTAATGAAAATATATTGTGATAAAACATTCTGATATTTATATGAATTTGAAAAGATGTATAATAAGCAAACTAAAACTGATTATTTGAACTTCAGAAAAAAGATTCTGCTATTTGTTTTGAACGTGTAATTTACAACAATCAATAATTGATTGAAACTTAATTATGGTAGATGACTAACTATCAATTAAAAAAATTTCCCTTATTTGACAAAAAAGGAAAAAAAAAATAATTGCACTTTTACAAAAAGAAAAACAAAAATAAAACACAAAAGTCTTTCAATGGAAAAATGATTTCTTCCACTTTTTTACTCGCATACGGCAATATCCAAAAAAAGAAAAAAGAAGTTTTTATGCCTTTGTCACTCCCTTACCGTCATTATAGAATATTTAAGATCAACAATATGTGTTTTTTCCTATATAATAAGTGTCAAATTAATTCAAGATCAATAATATATGTTTTTCTCCTATATAATAGGCAACATATTTCCTAGTCCACTTATATTCCTATATAATAGACCGTATAGGAATTTACTTTTATGGATATGATTTACTTTTAACAATTATAATCGAATAACTTTACATATCATTTAATCAAATCAAGACTTCTCATGTTTATGTAATAAAAATAGACAAATCAATTGATCAATTTATGAAATTTCAAGATAGAAGACCCAATAATGGAAACTAAATTACACAACCAACTTGAGAATCTTCATTCAGGTAAATAATGTGTTTCCGTGTGTAACTGATTAGTTAAAATGTGCTTATAACTTTATTTTTGCACAGAATATGCAATAATCTAAAACCTTTTCAAACTTTCAATGTTTATCTAAAATTATTTACTCTAATTATGGAATAATCATTAAATACTTATTAAAACTGATTTCCTAATTCTACTCACTTAAAACAACACAATAAATGAGTATTGATTAATTAATGCCTGTGATTGTGCATAATCAATGTATATGATTGTACATAATTCGATTATTATTTTAAATAATTAATTTATTAAATGATCGATTAATTCACAATTAATTGATAATAGGAAATCTGGTAGATAAGATCAATTATGAGGTTTGGAATATCGTTATTCACGGAATAAAATGAATGAAATTGGAGAAGCCAATTGATGTGTATAAAAACTATTTGTATAGTTAATTCAAGGATTAAAATCAGTAGTTTGTTGTTAAAAAGGAAATTCCATATATTATAATTCTGATTTTATTTTTCTATATACTCAACTTAAGTATAATATTTCTACATACTCAGTATTTTACCATATTATCAATCATAATATATTATTAAATACTCAGTAAGTTGAGCTATTCACTGATTATTCTCTCACAAAAATTCATAGTAATCATAATAAAAAAAATTTATCAAATAAACTCTATTCGAGTAATTCTTATAAATATTTTCACACAACATTTTTAAATAAACTTTTGAGAAATAACAATTAATTATGATCGATAATTATTAGTATGGTTGTCAATCAATCAGTCTTATTATTTTTTTAAAATCAATATTAATTGTAGATCTTAATTTTTGTTTAATATGGTATTTGGTCAATCAATTTTTATTATGGGTCCATATTATGTTTAACAATTTTATTAGGTGTTAGATTAAAGAAATAAAACAATTGAACAACAACAATCAAATGGAATGATATGGAAAAATCAAATCTAATAAAACTGTTAAACATGGAATAAAAAAGAAAAAAAAAAGATGATTAATTTGTATGAATTAAGAAAAATTCACCATAAAATGATCAACATCGGAGATAATAACTTTTAAAATTGTTGAAAAAACATTGTGGATCTACGACAGATCATTTGCCCTTTTCTCTCATCTTTCTCCTTCGGCTTCAATTTCAAAAATGGCCATCGGCTGATTTCCTCCCCCCCGACTCATCGACTCTAGCGGACAGGAAAAACCGGCGACTAGACCATCGGCCTGTGGCAACCGCCAACGACTCGCGGCATTGCAGGCGAGGCGGCTTGGCCTGATCCGATTCGAAAATGGCAATTTTGGAAATCGACGGCGACCACTGCAGCGCTGGGTTGAGGAAACGGTGTCGATGGTTGCGTGATAGTCGGAGGAGGTTCGGCAGTGGTTGCAAATCGGGAAAGTGGCTAGGCGGTGGTTTCGACCGAGAGTTGGACGGAGGAGGAGATGGATGGGTTCGACAGTGGTGGCAGCGACTATGGCGATGGTGAAGTTGTTTCGGGCTGCACCTTGAATGTTCGGGCTATGATTTTGGGAAAATGGTGGTTCGATAGTGGCCAGAAAATTTGGCTGGGATTTCACTCTGTATTGATAAAAAAAATATTCTAGAAAATAATTAATTACCCTTCATTTACCTGTTTGTTTTTTTTGATTGTTCCCAATAAAAACTGAGGAGTTGGTTTGGTTTTCTTATAGTTAACAGAATGTTTAATAAAGGTCGTAGAATTTGAAAAGAAAAGGTATTGTGGATCGATGACCGAAAAAGTAGAAGAATAAATGAGAAGCAAAATGAAATCTCAGAGCGGAAGTGAGAGAGGAAAAATGAAACCCTAGTTTTAATAGAATATAATGTAATGGCAAAAAAGTACTATTTTATACTAAGGAAGAAATTCAAAAAAATGAAGAATTTTAGTAGATTTTATAATAGGTGACACATCAGATTTTGGAATTATCAAACAATGACACATGTCATTTGGTGCAACCTTAAGTTGACACCTAAGCAAGGTGTCAACAGAATTAACAAATAGGGTTGATTTTTAATTCGGAATTGAAAAAAAATTGATTTTTTGGGCCGGGACGCCCTTGGGAATGGCGTCTCGCTCACATTCTAGAAGGTAGAAAATTTAACCGTTTTAGAAAAAAAAATCGGGACGCCATTCCCAAGGGCGTCCCGGACCTCAAAGTCAAAACAATTATATTTTAGGGCTGAAATGAAAAAAAATTACGGGGGGGCGGGACGCCTTTCGGAATGGCATCCCGGGTGAATTTTGAAGAAAAAAAAAGTCAGCAAACGAGATAGTGCCTTTTCAACTCTCTCGAATTTGATCAATTACTCTTCTTGCTTTGTCAGCGGATATAGCCCATCTATTTTATAGATGGGGTATATCTCTCCAAGATAGATAAAAGTATCTATTATGATCCAGATTCGAAATCAATACGGTTTGGGGCAGTATAAGTGATCAAGGGGTAGTAACTCATATCACGGAAGGAAACTTCGCGTCCGGAAGGTTTTGCGCAAAAAGAAAAATAATTTCGGCCCTAATTTAAACACACGCCACTCACACAAACAATACACAAACACACTCTTACCTTTACCTTCTCCAGCAACGGCAGCAACAAAGGAAGGAAGGAGAAGTGCAACAACCAAGCCAAAAAAAAAGGGTAATTTTCTACATCAATTTTTAATTTATTTTTAGTTTGTCTTTCTATTGTTAATTTATTCTATTGTTACCTTCAATTTCAGTTAATTGTACTTAGATTTAATTTCTTTGTATATATTGAATTTATATAGTTTTTAATTTTGACTGTGAATATTTATGAAATTTTATTTGATTTGTTTGTGAATTTTTTTGTTAATTGTTTATGTAAGTTGGTTTTATTAGCTTGTGATGAAATTATTAATTATGGGAAAAGTTGAATTTATTCGTTTGTTATTAAACTCTTAATTATTTGAATATTTGAATTGTTTTGCTTGTGACGAAATTATTAATTATGAGAATGTGTGAATTTATTTATTTTGTGAGAAATTATTAATTATGTGAATATTCGAATTGTGTTGCTTGTGACAAAATTATTAATTATGGGAATATGTGAATTTATTTATTTTTTGGGAAATTACTAATTATGGGAAAAGTTGAATTTATTCGTTTGTTATGAAATTCGTAATTATGTGAATATTTGAATTGTTTTGCTTGTGACGAGATTATTAATTATGGGAATATGTGAATTTATTTATATTTTTAGAAGTAAGCGCACATATGGCGAATATGTCTTCTGGCAATGAATATGACATGTATGCATCAATTCTACGAGACGAGGGTGGATATGCAAATGTAGATTCCACCGAGCATCATCCCCCTCCCCCACCGGCGATCCCGAACTATCCCGTCGATTGCTTCAGACCATATGAAGTAAGCGGTTGTGAGATAGTTTAGATGAACTAGATGATGATGATCATGAAACTGACGAGGAATTCTTTCAGATGGGGGGTAGCATACCAAATGAAAATCCTTTTGAACCTACCTTGGATGAACGTGCCCCTATGACCCATAAACAAGAGGATAGAGGATCGGCACTGTATAAGAACATACCATTTTTCGATCACGTATACGAAGACATTCCTATTGATTCTATTGGTGTCCCTCAACCAGACTACTACTACGATAAAGACAAAGGAGTGTTGAGAATAGGCATGATATTCAGAGATAAAAGGCATTTGATGTGGGATGTCAAAGATTACTCCGTGCGCGTCGCCAAGTGTTCGTATGGTAATGAGCAATCCAACGGTTTAGAAATTTATTTACTGTTGAATTCACTTGGGGAGAATCATGTAGATATTAACGAATCATCTGAATGCGGATGGTGGCTTCGCGCTAGTTTTCATAAACAAAAGGGTGCTTTGGTAATCACAAGATTGGATTTTGAGCACAGATGTCTTGCATCTTTTACACGTACTAACCACCCCAATTTATGTAAGAATATGATTGTTATGCTCATTATCAATCACGTCTAGCAGGATCCGTTATATGGCGCTTTACATGTCCAACAGGCTGTCAAACAAGAATATGGTTATGAAGTGCCATATCACAAGGTATGGCAATGTTTGCGGCGGGTTCGTGAAAATGTGTACGGGCGTGGGAGCAGTCGGTCCAATATTTACCAAAATATATGGAGGCCTTGCAGACGTACAACCCAGGGACAATGGTCGAGTGGCTACACAAATCTTCTGGAATACCCGGTGTGCACATGTTAAGATTTGTATTTTGGGCATTTCGACCATGTATCGAGGCTTTTAGACACTATCGCGAGGTGATCAGTGTTGATGGAACCTTTATGATTGGAAAGTACAAGCACACGTTATTGATGACGGTTGAATTTGATACCAACCAACAAGTCTTGCCACTAGCTTACGCAGTTGTTGATTCAGAGAGTTACAGCTCGTGGCATTGGTTCCTTCACATGGTTGCAAAATATATTGTTTGCGACATAAAAGGGGTTTGTCTTATATCTGATCGAAATGCCGGACTACTTAGTGCACTAGAACAAGTTCCGTCATTCGCTTCTAACGTTTTTTGTTTGCGACATGTCTCTTCTAACTTCAATACGGCCAAGTCTGTGAAATTGAAGGATATGTATTTCAAAGCTGGAGAAGAACCCAAGGTTACAGTCTTCTATAGAATAATGGAGCAGATTAAGGCCATTGATCTGGATGCATTTGCATACTTGGATGGCATTGATAAGAGCAAGTGGACATTGTCCCACGACGGCGGAAAATGGTGTGGCATCCTGATGACCAACATGTCCGAGTCCATCAATGGAGTGATGAAGCGTGTTAGACGGCTCCCAATAACTACTATCATCCGAATCACATTTCTTCGAAGTGTTCAAAATTTCTATGTTCGCTTGAAAGATGCGACAAGAGTCCATAAAATGCAACAATTTTGGCCTGATAAGATATATAACCTATTCAGAGAAAGACAGCATTTAGGGTCATCTTACCATGTTACGGGCTTTAATTGGGCGGCACAAACGGCTGAAGTCTCTGTGAGGGTCAGTGGAGGAGCATCTCTGGTCAGTCAACATCCTCTCGTAGAAGAGCACCCGCTGTCGCACCCGGGCCACCACCAGTCATCCATCATGGTAATTGTGTGATTCGTTAATAACTATTTTATATGTTACTTTCTTACGATTAATATTATAACAATAATTTTTTCCCTGTGTTGAATATAGATCACGTTGGTCAATCATCGTATAATGAGGGAGGTGATTATATTCCTACATTCCGAACATCCGAGTTTCATACTCCTACATATGTTGGACAGTCATTCACCGATCTTCTGAATGCTGAAACCATGCATTTTAACCCCAACTTCGCAGCTCCAATGACATGGGCTTTTCGCGGCCAGACTTCGAGATGACACCTATTCCGATGTAGATTCCCACTGAAACTGCGAATCGTGCACATCAGCGTTGGGGTATAATGGTGCGTGGTGACGAAAGTGACGAGGAAGAGCCGATCCAGGAACCAGCAGCTCCCCCACAAAGACATGATCACGATCTACATAAAAAGTATAAGAAAAAGAAATGTGGCACGGGATCAAACTATTTTTCATGATGTGTAAATTATTTTAATTGTAGGTGGAAACGTGGTTCACTTTCTATTTTCTATCGCTCAGTAGTTATCAAAAAATAATACACAGTGAAAACACAAACGCAATCCACGGCAATAGAGCATTGTCGGTACAACAACATAAAAACATTACAGAATGAAAATATAAACGGAATCCCCTAAGCAATAGAGCATTGTTGGTACAACAACATAAAAACAATACACAATGAAAACATAAACAGGATTCCCTAAGCAATATAGCATTGTCGGTACAACAACACAAAAATATTACACAATGAAAACACAAACGCAATCCATACAGGTAGAGCATTGTCGGTAAACCAACGTGCAATGGTCAAGGGTACTTCCACTCGTAGAGCTTCCACCGTGGTTAGTTGATACACATCTCCAAACAGTACTTCCATTTTTGTGTGCAAGGGTTTCTCATCAAAAGCATTGCAATAGGTTTTGATTGGACAATCCTGCATTCATCAGAACAAGTTAGAATAATGAAAGATTCAAATTACTTGTAATAATTGAAAAGTGTAGAACTTACAAGCATATATTTCTTTCGTACGTTATGATCACCTAAGACCATTTTCAAATTCCCGTTCCAAACAGTACCAGGGGTCCGAACCAGTTATTTGAAGAAGTTGAATCGTCTCTGAAGTTGGACAATAATAGCTATGACGTCATCTTCGGAAACGGCATGATGATTTTTGAAGCAGCAGTTAAGTAAAAACTTGGCTTCTTTCACTCGGTTGTCTGGTAACAGTCCGTCATTTGGATTCCATCCTCGAATATCATTTTCGAGGATTAGGAATTCAAGTAGACGTTTGTCTCTGGTAAGTGTTCACTTAGTGTTGAATTCACACCCGTAATCGAGTATTTTGACCCGAAGTGTCGTTGAAGTGATCTGCCATTAGCTTTATTTTCGAATAAGATATGAAGTAATTGATATGTATTTGCTGATGAATTATCCATTATTTGTTCCCCAACAGATTTATAGTAAGGAGAGCAATTATTCAATTAATCTTGAGAGTGTTTTGTGGCATAATTGATGACAAGACAATACAATGTCACAACAATTGTGCATCTCATTGATGTGTGTGTGTGTAGCAATTTATTTGTGTTCTGTGACACAATGTACCAGATGATAAGACAACACAATGGCACAACAATTGTAGCTGGCAAAGCTACATCTATATATATGTACACACAGACAAACTTACCAAGAAATATAAACTATACTAGCTAATAATGGCTAATTTTGACGAAAACCATCCAAATGTTCTAAAAATAAACAATAATTACACCCACCCCATGGACCATGGAGATGGAACAAGTTATTTTGGAATTTTTCAGCGCTCAGAATGAAAGTGTTGAAAGAGGTGAAAAAAAGCATATATTATCTTGAGCGTCCCGCAGGTAAAAAGTCTACTCCAGAGTCATTTTATGTTTTCACCAACTATTCCATAAATTTACAACAGGATCGAAGAAATGGAGATGAGGTATAGTTGGTGGAAGGCAATACTTTCTGAGAATGGTGTTTTTCTGGATAAAGAATGTGGATTGATCTGTATTGATACTACTATCAATAATAATGTCTCTCCAGCCTATGTAAAGTCCACACATCTGTCTACAACTAATTATGTGGTTTGTGTTGGTTTCATTTCAATTACTAACTTTTTTTTTATTAATAAAGGAATACGGTGATGATGCATCACGGAGATATTATTTGTATGACGTTCCACCATTATGGAAGAAGATGGAAGCAGCTTTCAATTGATGCATTCTCAATGTATTATGACTCAAATATGTAATAAAATGGGATCGTAAATGACCTTAGTTTGAGTGTGAAACTATGTACTATGTTTAGTTTGTAATGTTTGAATTTGTCACGTCCTCTATTTTTTTTATTTAATCAAATGTGTAATCTTTTGTTTTTTCTTATTCAATAAAATTATTTATTTAATGTTTATCCAACATTGTTGGTGACAATACTACACATGTATTAATAGGTTTTTCAACTTTTCCTGTGACAATACCTGACATTATTCCACACGTTTTTCAACTTTTTTTGTGACAAGACTACACCATAAACATTATATTTTCATCTTTAGCTGTGACAATGACTACACATTCAATACAACTGTCTTGTAAAATTGTAACTCATCTATAAATTTGGAATATTGGACTAAATTTTTTAAAAACAATTCACTCACTCACACCTTTAGTTTTCTCCATCATCTAAGTATTCTCATAACAAAAAGAAAAAACGAGTTCAAATTAGCCTAACTATGTACCATATTTTAATTTTGAAGAAGATTTATTTTTCTACGATACGAATTTAACCGAGTGGAGCATCCATATGGATACTAAGCTTGTTGACGACCTCCGTGAGAGTAAGCTCAATGGTGTCTACAATCCCAGAAGAGGATTACGCAATAATATCACGTGGATCTTGTTGGACAAAATCAATGGTACGTTGGGGAAAGACTTCACAATGAACGACATAACCGCTCGAGTTCAATTTCTGGAAAAACGATACAGGCATTTTCATATGATGTTGGTAAATGAACATTGCACTTGGGATCATGAGACCAAAAAAGTGCAAGCGCTAGATTGGCTAGTACGGTTTTGGAACGACGTAACAGGTGATGCTGAGTTTACTGCTGCATATCTAAAGTATGGATAACCTTTATTCGGTTTGATGGATTTAGTATTCAATAAAAATGATTTAAATTGCATTTGTCAATACCACAATCTCATTGGAAATCCACCATTACGAATGTGATCACATCCATGTAATATCAAATTACTATAATTGCTATTTTATTCTTCGTTGTTGTTGTATCTTAATTTTATTGTATTTTTAATTTGGAAATATAACTTCTTGTCATTTATTTATTTATATTATTTTATTGTGTTTTTAATTTTGAAATAAAACTTCTTGTAATTTTAAGATATTATTATGATATGTTTATTTATTTTACCTAATAATTTTTTTAAATAAATTATAAAAATAAAAAACTAAAAACTAAATAATATAAAATAAATAAATAATATGTGTGTTAGGTTTAGGGCCGAACTTTTGTGTTTTTTTTTTTGCAAAAAAATCCTAGGAGGCCATTCCGAAAGCCCCCCCCACCCCCACCCCTTTTTTTTCTTCATTTCAGCACCTAAAACTATGGTTTGTCGATTTAGGTCCGGGACGCCTTTGGGAATGGCGTCCCGATGGCGGGCGGTTCAAGGCTTCTGCTTCCGATCAAGCTATTTCATTCCTCCCGCTAGAAATGGTTTAATACATCGAGAGTCTAATCCCGTGGCCCCCTCCGGCCAAATCAGTTTATTTCGCTCTTCCTCTTCAGGAAATCGGACTTTTGAATAACCAGGTTCATTTCTTACTCAGGGAATCTTTGGCTTAACTTATGATTTTTTATTGACTCATCGTGGTTCTAGTCTGAATCTGAGGTTTTGCGCTTGGGAATGGCGTCCCGACCCACAAAATCAACTTTTTTCAATATATATTATTTTTTCAATTCCTAATTAAAAATATATTATTTATTTAATAAAAAATTATAATTTAATATCACTAATTGTCCCGTAGCAAATACCGTACAGTAAATAAATTAAGTTACGTACTTTAACCCTGATCTTGTCGGAGGAACAAAAATTGGAACTTTTTAATTTTCTACCACAATTGATAAATAAATAAATAAAAAGAAAACTTGCTTTAAAAAAAATTATTTTTAGAACATGTAAAAAAACGTATTTCAAATATAAAACAAAAAAAATGATGAAATATTAATTAATTCCAAAATTGTTTAAAAATATTTTAAAAATAATATTTAAAATATAAACACAAAAAGCTGGAAAATATTTATAAATTTCAAACTGTTTAAATGTGAAATAATATTTTAAAAAATTAAAAAATTGAAAATTTATTCAAAAAATTAAAAGTTCTTAAAATTAGGAAACTATTTAAATATACAAACAAAAAAAATAAAAGTAATAATACTTCGAAATAAATATTAGAATATGTCTAAGAACTGAAAATTGAATAAAAAATTAGAAAGTTTTGAAAATATAATTAAGTGGTTATTAAAAAATAATTTTTTTCAGCAAAATGAATACAAGAACAATGATTATATTCTCATAACTTTTTCAATCTTCAATGATTTTCATTTTTCTAACTAACTTTCAGATTTTTAGACAATTTTTTACATATTTAACAATATTGGATTTATAAAATATTTTTTCAGTTTTTGATAATTTAAATACCTTTATTTATATATTTAAATCAATTCGTATTTTATAAAGCACTTTTTGTATTTAAAACTTTCGTGATTTTTTGAATAAATTTTCAAATTCTGTAAAGGAATTTCTAAATAATTTTAAAACGATTTCATATTCATAAATTTATTTTTCCGATTTTTTTTTTCATTTTATAATTTATATTTTTATAACGTTAATAGTTAATTCTGGTTGTATAAATGTTTTTTATTTTATTTTTAATTTATGTTTAAATACATTTTTCACATAATTTAAAAAACTTAGATTTTGAAAGCAATTTCTTTTCTTTCTTTTTTTTTTTTTTTTTGCCATGTCTACATTAACCAAATCTTAGAAAACAAAAGTTTGTACACATTATCAATTGAGGTCGAAAATAAAACATTTCTTGCAAACTTATTATTTTCCAAAAAAATTGGAGTTATAAATTGCGTAAAATTTTTAATTGGAAGATATTTGCTACAATACATACACTTAGGGGGCTATTTTGTAATTTAACCTACGCATTGTATATTCACTTCTAAGATTATATGTTATGATCCGAAACTTGATTAAACTTAGGCCAAACTTGATTCACTCGCGCTCAACGATCTTATTATCAAACACATGCAAATAATCAAACTAGTAAAAAACTTTTGGTAATTATACATATTTATTTTGTGCGTTGTATGGAGCATGTTGTATCGAAATTGTGTGAACTAAATCGATATAATAGTAGTACTATTTACGAAATATCATAATGTACGATATAAATTTTGAAGGAGTCGTAGATACATCACTATATACATAGTATTAAGCAAAAATATTTTTTTTGTCCGATAAATGACCACTCTTTTAGTCCGTTTTTTGGTTACACTTGAAAATTAGTACTAAGCGGACTAAATGCTGATTTTTTATTTTTGGTCCACTAACCGCCAAGAGCAGGTCATCTTTACCGAAAGCTGACGTTGCCCACTTACAAAAAAAAAATCTTTACCGAAAGCTGACGTTGCCCACTTACAAAAAAAAATTACCTTTTACCGGCCTAGATCCGTCACTTACCTTTCACCACACACCAACGTTTTTTCTTCTTCCTGTTTGGCGGTGGCACAATGACGACAGCTATGGCGGTGGCGACGACGGTGTGATGGGCGACGCTAATGGAAGAGTTGGAGGGTTGGAGGAGGTGAATATATTTTGGGTATTTAGTATTTGTGGGATAATTTTGACATTTTTGTTGAATTTTTTTATGGGGTGAACTCGTAAATAAATGGGTGCGTATATTCGCTCTCTAAAACAAATTAAATGTAAATAACTCAACTTTTATATATTATGAAATAATTTTTTGCAGATTACATTATACGTCTAATTATAGTTTAATCTTATTATTCATCACACGTACCAATAGTTTTAAACTAAGCAAATTATTTTTTTTAGTCGGTAAGTGACCACTCTTGACTTTAGTTCGGTTTTAGATCACACTTGAAAATTAGTCCACTAGTGGATTAAATGCTGATTTTTGGTCCAGTGACCTTCAGTTTTCGATTTT
>BMAC01000884.1:82343-130783 GCA_014905375.1 Phtheirospermum japonicum | reverse complement strand
CCAAAAAAAAAAAATGATATAGGTAAAAATAAAAATAAAATGTCTGGGAGAAAAAAAATCCCTATTTATTTTTATTTTTAATTTTAGATTGTAGGTTTTATTTTATTCTATTGCTTATTTATAACTTGTAGGTTTTTATTCTATTGCTTATTTATCAAAATGTTCGAACACATGAGTTTTGTTCGAGAAACCAGAGACGAACACCCCTATTTTGCATTTATTTTTTACACAATTGCCTCCTAATTACACTTACTCGCCAAAAACCTACAATTGTTTTTTTAATCCGACTTTGGATCACACTTGAAAATTAGTCCACTAAGTGGACTAAATGCTGATTTTTGTCCAGTGACCGCCTTTACCGGAAGTAGACGTGGCCACTTAGAAAAAAAATCGAAAATTGAAGGTCACTGGACCAAAAATCAGCATTTAGTCCACTTAGTGGACTAATTTTCAAGTGTGACTAAAAACCGGATTAAATGTCACAGAGTGATCACTTACGGACTAAAAAAATATTTTTGTCCATAGTATTATTTGTCTATTTTTCTTTTGCTGTGTCATCCCCAAAAACTAACATTTCTAAGTCTTCAAGATTAGTGAATCAAGAAACGAACACATATAGTTGTTCCTAGTCGCCATACGATGCCGGTATCATTCTTCATATCAAGACCTCATGGCATGCGTTACCTAACCGTGCAATTACGGACTAACTAATTATTAAGGATCGTAATTTTTAAAATTATGAAAATAAATTAAATCCAATAATAAAACTATAAACCGAATAACTAATTATTAAAAACAAAAACAACTTATAGTAATTAGAGATCATGAGAAAATAAAATTACCCATTAATGATAAAAATATTATAGATTCTGAAAATCTTCCTTAAACACTCATTAATCAACATTTTAAGTCCATTAAGATTAGTGATCTCGAAACCACAAAACAACATTTTGACTTGAGTATCGAAAGTTTTGAATGAATAACCCAAATATTTCAGTTCCATACAATCCGACTTCTTTCTAAATCTAGCATCCAAAAAATTGTACATGGTACAGGGAAAGAAAGGAGAGAATTATGTGAAAACCAAATTTGCTGCTCGTCAATTTACTACTATATCCCCCATCGTTACATGGGCAGTTATTTTAACGTGTAATTTTACGGAATAATTGAATATTATGGTTTTTAAATTACTTAGAATAATTATATATATATATATATATATATATATATATTATATATATATATATATATATAATTTAAATATTTTTCAAAATTCGAATAGTATTAAAAAAAATTAAGTTTGTCAATAAAAAGATTATTATTGGACGAAATGTATTTTACAATTACATTCGTAGTTTGTCTAGTACATTTATTTTTAAACATCACAAATCAAAATTTTTAAACATTTACAATTAAATTTGTTTTCAATCTCCTACATAACCTAAAGTTTTCCAAAATTAATATAAAGTAATACTCTTGTATAAAAATGAAATATCATTTACCCATATCAATTAAAGTTTTGAATATAGGACAATTAATTATTTCAATTAGTCTAAACTTAATTTTACTAAATAAAATCTATAAAGTTGTTAAATCAATTTAGATTGCTAAATCAAAATTGCTTTTTACTTACGACTATTTTATTTAAAAATTGTTTTCTATTTTTAAGAGGTTTGTTGTTTAATTGGCTATTTTATACCAAATAGATGGCTAACTATCCAACACATCAAATTTATAAAATGACAATATTTTTGAATCTTATTGGAAAATTTCCAATGCCTATCAATCTTCCATGAAATATATAATTTACAAAAAAGACTCACAATTAACAGAAATTTGAGAGATTATATATATATTTACAAAAAAAAAAAAGAACTCAAGGTTAATTTTTGGTTTTATTTTTTTTAAATATTAAGGCTTATAATTTTTTAAAATATTTTGTTGCTTATAAAAGAAAAATGATCAACCTATATTTTGTTCTTACTTATTTATATTAATTTTGTAGTTTTCACTAACTTTTTTTTAATTAGATACAGCATCGGGGGTCGTATTTTGTAATTATCCTTAAAATTACTAAACCTTATATTACTAATTATATGGGGAGAAAGAGGTTACAAATGACCCCAATAATCAATAGTTTAGAATCAAACTTTAAGATTTTTCTTTTCTTTTGTAATTTTTTGAACCTTAGATAACTAATTATATTACAAACAAAACACCGAAAGGTATAGGATAATCACAAAGAGAACTCAGGTGTTTTTGAAAATTACAAAAATTATCCTTGAGGCTTAATTGTGTTTTAAACTTAAGGGGCTATGTGTAATATTCTTATAAATTTCAGGATTTATTTGAAATGTCTTTTGTTAATGAATATGGACAATGTAAGACAATATCAAAATGTACCTGTATTTTATTATTTGTTTTTCAAGGAAAGGTGTTTTTAAGTTAAAAAAAAAACACTTTGGAATTGTTGAAAATCTTATTTTGTCTTTGTTTTATGATAAGATTACAAGAACATTGACTACCCTTTCAAAATATTGGTAAAACAAGTGAGCAATTGTTTTCTAAAAAAATAAAAATAAATTGTAATTGCTGCAGCTGTAAACCTTTATTGGGTCATGATCTATCAGATTTTACCAATTTTACATCTTTTAAGGTTTATAGATTGCTATGGTAATTTGTGAATTGAATGTGCAACGTAATCAGCATACTGCATATGATTTTCTTTATATAATTGTTTTCTTATTGTTAGTTTTTCAAGGTTGGCGGGTGTGTGTGTTCTGAAAGATGTTAAGGGAATTGACAATGTTTGAAATTTCAAAAATTGTTGCTAATAATATATAATATTATTATTTTTGAATGTTTGATTATTGTGAAATGTGCAGATATTTTAGAAATTTTGAGCCTAATTATATGAAAACCGAAATCAATTTTTGAGGAGTGTGCTAATTTAATATATTGTCTAAAATTAAGTATCCTATAATTTTAAGATTGCATTAATTAAATAATATTTAATTGATGATTTAAGACCGGGATATGACATCACAACCTGAAAATACATTTTTCTTATGTGACAACTTAAGTATAAGTTAATTTAGGATGTTGGTTACACCTCCCATTCTATATTTTGTAATTTATAAATTTTCATATTTTATTATATTTATCACATTTACATTTATAAGAGATAATCATTGTTATTTTTTATTTTCTCAATATAAACATACTTTTATTATTTCACACATTAATTAAACAAAAGAATATGATAGTCATTTGATACCTATAATTATAACACCAATCATCTTTTGTAATCTACATGAAATAGTCAACTGCAACAGATAGAAAGAAACGGTGAGATTAATATAGTTAAATGATTGTCTTTTACATATTTTTACCTATAGTCAATTACTTGTTATTTTTTATCTACTCATTTTTCGTAAAAGTTAATTTGGGTAAGCGATTCATGGAAATAGAAAACAAATATACTGTCAAGTTTATTTTCAGAAATGACTGCGGTGCCGTGAAAACACTATACCACCGAACCTTCTGTATTTACATTAACTGATATATTGATCTACCATTATTTATAAATAACTAGTTTGGGAACCCGCGTTTACGCGTGCATTGATAAGAAAATTATAAAAACATAACATTTATAATAAATAAACAAACTATTAACTTAGGTTTAAATCCATTGTATATGAAAGGGCTGAATAGGAAATATAAATCAATCAATCAAACTCGAATTATGAGAAATCATAATAAAATAAATAAAACACAATAAAATTATTCATGCCATTTGAAGTAAATTGTGAGTTACTCCTACATAGAGGCCGAGATGTATTATGAAGTACCTATATATAACTTTTCAATCTTGGAATACAAAATAATTGTACATGTAAAGTCTTTATTTTCAGTTAATACAGAATCGATCTATTAAAAACAGATTATATTATATATATATATATATATATATATATATATAAAATTTAGTTTTTGTTAATATGAAAATTATAGTGTCAATCCACAACTTTTCATACCAAAAAATCTGTAATTATCGATATAATTTAATTCACTCATCAATGTATGATTTTCTTCCCTAATTAGAATAGGATGTCAAAGACTATATGGACTTAAATATAGTATTATATTTTATGAGTAATTTCATGAAACTTCAATATTTGGTTAGAAAATTTTGGATTTCATAAATTATGGTCAATGAACTAAATTAAAGCTTGTTACTAAATTAGAGTCAATCAACTAAATTAATTTTGAGATTTTTGAAATGTGATAATCCATAAATTCAGGTCAATCAACTATTTTTGGTTAGAAAATTATCATGATAATCCTTAAACTAAATTAAGCTTTTTTAAATTGATGAAAATAATATAATGCTTGGTGTGTGATTGGTGGAGAAATATTAAAGATGGAGCCACAACATGACTTCCATTATTGACGAAAATTATAGAAGATAGCACAATTTACATAGAACTTAAATATAATTTACATCTTACCTGCCACAACAACATCATTGATACCTACCTGGATAGTTTGATTGCTAGCATAGTCATTGTAATATCAAAAACATAATATTCAATATCAAAAGAAAAACAAAAATAGCCTTCTTATCATGTGAGAATATACTCATGTCACATATAAAGAATGCCTTTCAACTAGATCAACCACAAACTTTTGGGGATTACAATTTTATCAATTATATGAGCCACAAACCTTTCATTCCAGACACACAAACTTTGTTGGCGTAGTGCAAAGTTAAAACACCATACCATCAAACCTTTTGTATTTATATTAATTGATCTACCATTATTATAAATAATTTTTAATTTATAATTTTGATTAAGTAAAGTAGAAGTTCCCCTTATTATTTTGGGACATTCAAATAACAATCAAGCTTACATTTTTAATACGAGTAGAATATTATACTATTATTATTATTATTATAGATTTGCAATTTACAACTAGACCGGACACAAAACTCATAAAACGAATGTAACGGGCTTAATCTCCATCACTATTCCGAGCAACCCATGGGCTTCAATAATAATACCACTCTGCCAGCCCAATTGAGTGGTCAAAGTAACCATCAAAACAGGAGAAAAATAAATCATTTAAAAAAAAAATTCCATATATATTCCAATCCGACTCCAAATGAGAAACAAAGACAAAACAAAATCTTATTTTGCGCAGAAGAGAGAGAAAGAGGGAGTGCAGAAGAGCAAAGAAAAGGAAAATAATTATAAAAAATAACCTCCGCTTGTCGCAGGTCTGTTAGGAGAAGAATTACTCACAAGAGATGCTCTGCTCTATTCTGCTCTAGTTTCATCCGATCCGATCTGTTATTTTATTCATGCAGAGTATTGAATTCACAAATTTCTTCATCCAGTTTTTGTATTGGTTAATTTGTTGTCTTTTGCTTCCGTTTTACCAAATTCGCTGCATATGAAGTCGAATCAAGAGAAATAAAGACCTTGAATTCGTAATAGTTTTAATTCGCCCAAATCCTTTCACTTGCTATTTTCTGATATTTAGGGTTTTGTGGTGAATTCAGATACGTGAAAGATCAATTGTTTTCCTTTTTTATTCTTTTGGAGAAGGAGACGAAGATAATTGTAATTAGACTAGCGGAGATTCATATTCTTTATATATTTCTAATAAAGGGAAAGAGCATATGAGTGAGGGCAATCTGGGAAAAAATCAGAGTCAAGAAATGGAGAACAATGATTTGGAATTAGGTTTTCGGGAAACTGTTGAGGAGTTAGGTTTTCAGAGGCCTGATGAGACAGGCAATGGGAGGGAGAATAACACGATGATTGATTTTGACGGTGAGACAGGCGAAGATTTAATGACGTGGGTAAACGATGTGGAGGACACTAGTGAAAGTCAGGGAGTAAAAGCGGGTGTTAATTTGAATTTGGGGTTGGGTGGTGATCCTCCATCTTCATCATCAGCGACTTGCGAACGTGATACTCACAATAAACAGCCTAAAACTCATTTTTTAGCACTGTGAGTTTTTCAATAAAAATTAAATTAAATCTTTATGTGTGTGTCGGTGCGTCTGTGCATGGGTTTGCCTGCATTGCTGATTTATGAAACCAGGACTTTAATAATTATTTTATCTTTTTTTTTTTGGCAGGGATTGGGGCACTGATTTGGCAAATGAAGTTCAATGCCCTGCTCCAGTGCAGGAGAAAATTGTTGATGAGGATATGCGTGATTCCAGTGTTGCTGGAAGTGATGAGCCTGTGGCATCATCGGCGTCGTCAATAAAAGTTGCTATGGAAAGAGAGACTTGTGAGCATGATACTCAGAATAAACGGCCCAGATTTCATTCTTTGTCACTGTGAGATTTCTTTCCCCCTTTTAACAAACAAATAAACAAAAAAAACACTAGAAAACTCACAAACATCAACCTTTTGATTTTCTGGCTTTTGAATGAGTATTTCTTCCTGCATTGTTAATTTCTAATGTTGGCTGCAGTAGTGTCAAATTTTCGTTTTCTAGCATCTCAGCAAGTTTTACTTGTTCGTTAATATTTTTTTGACTTCTTTTGTGTAAATAATCTGAAAATATGTTTTTTGGGCGAAACCAAGAGCCTATTAACATTTTATCTGTTTTTGCAGGGATTGGGTCACTGATTTGGTCAATGAAGTTCAATGCCCTGCTCCAGTGCATGCGAAGATTGTTGATGATGATGTGCCTGATTCAAGTGTTGCTGGAATTGATGATAGAAATAATAGTGATGACATAATAATGGATGATTCATTAGAAGTTCGGATGGATCTTACTGACGACTTATTGCATATGGTATGTAGTATATAATGACAAATTAAACTGCCATCTCTTACAAACCTAGAAGTTCGGATGGGTTTTTAATTATGTTATGTGTCGCAGGTGCTCTCATTCTTGGACCACACTGATCTTTGCTCTGCGGCAAGCGTTTGTCGGCAGTGGAGGGATGCAAGTTCTCATGAAGATTTCTGGCGTTACTTGAATTTTGAGAATCGACCCATAACTGAGCGACAATGTGAGTTTAGTTCTGATTATCAAGCTTTAAATAACTCGAAAGATATAAATGTCTGCCACTTTGTCTGCTAGATCAACTTCTAATGAGTTACTTTGAGAATAGACCGATATTAAAGTGGATATGATAAATTTGCCTGGAATTGTCTATGCAAGGAATTGTCTATACAATTGCATAGTTGAAATTGATATTGATTGGATGTGATCTCCATTGTGTCAAGCTTGAAACTTATAACATGCTATACTAAAAGCCTGAAACTAGTTCATGTGACATGGATTGAGACAGTGCATGGGCCAACGTCTTAATGTGTGTGATTGGAAAAAAATCCAACGCTTCAAGGATTAACTTGCTAAGTTGGTACGAAATGTCAATATGTTGTAGATCACACATAATATGAGATCCTTATTTGATCTGTAGCGGATTAGCTTCATAGCTTGTTGAAGGGTTATGAGTTTGTGCATGTTTTCTTGGCTTATTGCTTCTTCATTCTTATTTATCTCTTTGGATGCCATAGGTATATTGACTTTGGTTAGTTTTGTTTGGTGTTTCAGTTGCGAGCATGTGTCGACGTTATCCAAATGCTACTGCGGTAAATGTTTATGGTACTCCTGCTACCTATTCACTTGGGATGAAAGCAGTCTGTTTATTAAGGTAATTTTGCTACTTCCTTTAATATATATATATTTTTTTCTGTTTTAAACCCAGGATTACTGAAATAAATGTTTCTGATTCTTTTTGATTTTTCTCAGAAATCTTGAGGTTTTAACTCTAGGCAAAGGCCAATTAGGTGAGAACTTTTTCGAAGTCCTTACTGATTGCCACACGTTGAAGAGTTTGACCGTCAATGATGCTACTTTGGGCATTCAGGAAATATCCATCGAGCATGATAAATTGCGCGATCTTCATATAGTGAAATGCCGTGTTCTTCGCGTTTCCATCAGGTTATAAATAGTTTATGTCACATATTTAGAATATCTAATCAAATCTTTCATGCTTTTGTAATTTTTTATTTTATTATAATTTCCAGGTGCCCTCAACTTGAGACCTTGTCTCTGAAGAGAAGTAGTATGCCACATGCCGTTCTCAATTGTCCCCTTTTGCGTGAGCTTGATATAGCATCTTGTCACAAGCTTTCAGATGCTGCAATTCGTTCAGCAGTGGCTTCATGCCCTCTCTTGGAATCCTTGGACATATCCAATTGTTCATGTGTCAGTGATGAGACAGTACGAGAAATAGCCACGTCTTGTGGAAACCTTCATGTTCTTGATGCTTCGTACTGTCCAAACATCGCTCTTGAAGTAAGAACTCTTTTTAGTTCTCTACCGATGGTACATTTTCTGTTTTTTTTTGGTCATCTAACTTCTTTTTTTTTTTTGGTAGTCTGTGGTAATGCCCATGTTGAAAATTCTCAAGCTTCATAGCTGCGAGGGTATTACTTCAGCTTCAATGAATGCTATAAGACAAAGTTACATGCTAGAGGTTTGTTATACTTGTTATGACTTTTTCAATATTTCTTAATTGCCAAATTATGACTATTATTTAACCATGATAGTTTTTATCTGTTTTAGGTTCTCGAGCTTGATAATTGCAATTTATTGGCATCAGTGTCTTTGGATCTTCCTCGCTTGCAGAAGATACGGCTTGTACATTGTCGCAAGTATGTCTAATCTTGTACTGTGAGCAATAACATGTTTTTTTCCACTAGAGAGCAACTCTTTACTCGTGTTTTTTGCAGATTTAATGATTTAAATTTGAGGAGCAGTGTGCTGTCATCAATTACAGTTTCTAATTGTCCTTCTCTTCAGAAAATCGCAATTGCATCAGATGCTCTTAAAGTATGTTGTCTCTTCAAACAATTTTTTTCCACTCCATTTATGTATATTTTCTTGTTCCCTAAATTTTGTTGTAATTTTCTAATAATTAATAATTTTCCAAATCTGTTTTGGCAGAAATTAGTTTTGCAAAAGCAAGATAGCCTAACTGAGCTAGCATTGGAATGCCGTTGCTTGGAAGAAGTTGATCTTACTGAATGTGAATCTTTGTCAAATTCCATTTGCGAAGTTTTCAGTGACGGTGGAGGCTGTCCTGTATTGAAATCCTTGGTTCTTGATAGCTGCGAGGTTTGTCTCTATAACATTTTCTTTTATATTTTTAAATTTTATATTTTTGATGTTTAAAATTTTATCAATTTTTTAAAACTGGTTACTATCAGCAATAATTATTGTATATTAATAAAGTACATTACATCCGCTTATACTAATAAATCTGTAGGGAGAAAGAGTGAATATTAGGCCATTTAATAAAACTCTTTTTACTTGAGTAATGTGAAGTATTATTTGTTTTATTTTTGTACATGTGGTACTGTATCTTATTGTGGCCGTTGCACTTTTTTCAGAGCCTGACCGAAGTGAGTTTTATAAGTACTTCTTTGGTTAGTATTTCACTTGGTGGTTGCCGTGCAATGACTTCTCTTGATCTTGACTGCCCACATCTCAAGCATATCTCATTAGATGGTTGCGATCATCTTGAGAGAGCAAACTTTTCACCTGTAAGTCTCGATCCTTATCTCGATTCTGGGGTTAAAGTCCATTATAATTTATTTCCTTTCAGATTTTTCCTTTAAAATAGTTTTTTTCCTTAATTTTAGCTTGATTTATTGCTTTTGTTTGTCATAAAATCGCAGGTTGGTCTTAGGTCCTTAAATCTGGGCATATGTCCAAAATTAAACGTACTCCATCTCGAAGCTCCAGAGATGGTTTCCCTTGAATTGAAGGGATGTGGTGTGTTGTCCGAGGCATTAATTGATTGCCCGCTTCTAACATCTCTAGATGCATCTTTCTGCAGGTAATAAAATTTCCTATGAGATTTTTAGTTGATAATTGATTGTAACTTGCTATCTTATAATGCTTGCTTTGTGCAGCCAATTCAAGGATGACTGTTTATCTGCTACGACACTATCATGTCCGCTCATTGAATCGTTGGTATTAATGTCGTGTCACTCTGTGGGCCCTGATGGACTTTCATCTCTGCGATCCCTTCAGAGCTTGACCAACCTTGATCTATCATATACCTTTTTGGTTAATCTGCAGCCTGTTTTTGACTCATGTTTGTATTTGAAGGTAATTTGCTCTTTTATTTTTAATTAGTCTGTTTCCGTTGGATATTAGTTGGGCCCAGTTGAAGATATTTATTTGAGATAATTACAAAAACTACCCCAAGGTTTGGTCTAATTACAAAAAATACTCAACTAACTTTGAAAATTACAAACAAACAAAACCACACTTGAGGTTTACATCCGCCTTTTATTTTGCATCCCACTTTACAATTGCATCCCTCAATTTTTTTAACAATGAAAATAACCCCAGATTTTCATGTTACATTTACAGTTGCATCCCTCAACCTTTCTAAATATTACAAATAGCCAGACAAAAAAGCGAGGTTTAAAAAATCTGAGGGGTGTAATTCCAAAATATCTGACGACGTCAGCAAATCCCGTCATGTCAACTAGCGGTTGGGGCACAAAGTAAGACAAAATCAAATCTTGGGGGTAGTTTGTTTTTATCCCTATTTATTTCCAGTGCTTATGTAATATATATACCTTTTTAGGTTCTAAAATTGCAAGCATGCAAATATCTTAGCGATACGTCCTTAGAGCCTCTCTACAAAGGTAATGCTCTCCCAGCTCTCTGCGAACTCGACTTGTCCTATGGGACTCTTTCCCAGTCAGCAATAGAAGAGTTACTCGCTTGCTGTGGACATTTAACTCATATCAGCTTGAATGGATGTGTCAACATGCATGACTTGGGTTGGGGCTTCCGAATCGAAAGATTGTCTTCTCTGGAAAATGAAGACGGCCAAGCCAATCGATTGCTTCAAAACTTGAACTGTGTGGGTTGCCCGAATATCAAGAAGGTTGTTATTCCTCCTTTGGCGAGGTGTTTCCACCTGTCATCGTTGAACCTCTCGTTGTCTTCAAACTTGAGAGAAGTTGACATTTCGTGTTGCAATTTGTTTATATTTAATTTGAGGTATGCATTCTATTTGATTATATAGATCTTTGGGTTAATTACAAAATATAATAAGTTTGAGATTCGGTCAAATAAAAAAAAAAATCCTTCCTATCTATCAAAATTACAGATAATCCCTTCAATGACAAAAACTTTTGTCAAACCGTGTAGAAGAGTACATAGCATTAGGCAGGGTCCCTAAAATTTGTTTTTTAGGGTCCTGTTTTTAGTTTTTTATTTAATTTAGTGTTTCTTAGGGTTTTTCAGTTTTTCAGGGGTGTTTTTTTTGGTGTGTGTGTGTGGTGTGTGTGTTGGGTTCTTAGGGTTTTTAAGGTTCTGTTTTTCTTTTCATTTTGTAGTGTTCTTTTTTTAGGGTTTTATTTTTTCTTGGTATTTTTTTTTTTTTTAAATTTTAGATTTAGTTTTAGCCTTTTAGGGGACCTGCCTAATGGTTAGGCGGTTTGACAAGAGTATGCCTCTCTCTCGGTATTTGTTTCTATTTTACAAATTGCACACTCAAGGGGGGGTATTTGTTATTTTGAAAAGACAATCTGATCTTTTTCATAATTTAGCTAAATTTCAGGTTTCTGATAGTGAGATATGCTTATTATTGTCCTTAATCTCATGGCTGTTTGTTTATCTTTGTCCAGCAATTGCTACCCCTTGGAAATCTTGAAGCTCGACTGTCCGAGATTGACCAGTCTTTTTCTTCAGGTATGTTTATAATCCACATCTGACTTTGCTGTATCTTACGTTTGCCATTTTTATTAGTATGACATGATTTTCTAACCGCTTTTTCATCCATTTGTTTTTGCCAGTCTTGCAATATTGATGAGGAAGCTGTTGAAGCTGCCATAAGGGACTGTAACATGCTCGAGACACTTGATCTCCGCTTTTGTCCAAAGGTGAGATGGAATTTCACGATTCACACACAAGCACACTTTTATTTAGGGTTAATTACTAGTCTAATTACAAAATGCTCCCGTTATCTTTCAAAATCACAATTGCCCCCTTTGGTAATTTTTCTTCTTCTAATATTGTTTTTTTTTTTTTTAACTTTCCCGCTTGACAGATATCTCCATCGAGCTTGGCACCGTTACGCACAGCTTGCCCTAGTTTGAAGCGCATCTTCAACAGCCTTGTACCAATATGATTGCTTATGATACCATCAAATTTCTTGAAAGCATCGATTGAATAATGTTTGCGTTTATTGAGAACAAGCCGGCGTGTGCATCGTATTGTGCAATATAGTGAATTTAATATTTATTCTTTTTTCTTCTCCCCTAGGCTTGTTTGTTTTTTATGAGCCTCAAGTCTTGGCCCAATTGTGACCAAGCAGGAATTACATAGAATTACAGACAGGTTTGGTTATTGAGATTCTTAATAAGGTTCAGCATATCATCTCATTTACGAATTTGTGTGTAGCAAAAACTTTTAACTCTCAATATATTCAACAGAGGTGGTTTGATGTTCGATTGGTTATTCTATCTTGTCTATCTGATCCTCTTTTTAAATTAAAATCAAGCTTAACTTGATTTGTGACTAGTGAGTGGTTACAGAAAATTTAGTATTTTGTATAATAATAACAATAAAAATTAAAATGTGCAAGTGCACAAAGTCGATGACATATACTTGGGCATGGTATAATTTGTACGTGTTATTATTCGTATGTGTGGTGCGTGTATTTTTGTGTTAGAAAGTGTGTAGTGTAGTCACCAGTGTGTTTGAGGGGGAGACGTGTGTACTGCATACGGCTAAAATGCAAACCTTCCATCAAGTTTTTAAAATTACGCAAGTGTTTCGGAAATTTGAATTTTCATCGGAATTTGCACATCCTTTAATTTGGTGATTTTTGAAGATTCCAATAAAATTGACTAATTTGACTTTTGGGGGAACTAAATTGACCTATTTTTGAAATTTAATATTCTAATTTTTAGAGAAGGTTTAATATTTATACACATTTCTCATGTATTTATTTTTACTTTTACATATAGTTTCTTTTATATTTAATAACTAACTCATTTTAAAAATTGTACAACTTTCTTTTTACAAATTTAAAATAAGTTTACAATTTCAAATTTTATAAAATCATTTTCTAGTTTTTTAATTATATATATACTTATATATATTGCATATTTTTAACAACACCACTTACAAAAATAACTATACTCATATCATATAATTTTAAATCTTAAAATGATTTCCTTCTTTTTTACTATCTCTATTTTTTGGCAAATTACCTTCAAGTTTTCATAATCACTCAATCAAATTTCCAACACTTTCTATTTTTTATACTCGATTTTCTAATTTTTTATAGAAGGTTTAATATTTATGATTTCTTGTATTTTTACTTTTACATATAATCGTTTAATATATAAATAAGTAACTGATTTTAAAAACTGTTCAATTTTTTTTTCATATTTCAAAATTGGATAAAACTCAAATGTAACGGTCAAGTGAGTTATCTATCGTGTGACGAAGCCCAAGCAAATTGGGTCTCGTATAAAATGAAAAAAATCACATAATAAATCTTATTTCCCTATTTTCTTCTCTCTCTCCCCGTTCTCAAAACTCAAATCCCTAACTCATCCATTCAACCCTGCGCCTTCCACGTCCGCCGCCCCTCAACTACCAATTCAACGCCACACCTCCGTCGGGTTAACATGCGTCTCCCCAGAAATTCGATTCGTTTGTATTTCCTTTCAAAACGATTCATTAATGAGAACAAAACTCAAACAAATTCACTAATGGAGTAAGGTAAATGTATTGTTTTTATACTAAAATATTGATGATTTTACTATGAGAAGTTTAATTTATGAGGAACTTTTCAATAGTTTTTGTATACGAGTTTTTAGTGAAGGTGGAAAAAAGGATCTATTGGTTGTTGTTTTCTAGTGGTGAAGATTGTAGATAAATCATTGAAGAAGGTAATGAAATTCCTTAGTTTGCTTGTTTTTGTCTCTTAATTCGTAATATGACACTTTATTTTTAAAACTGTCAATTTCTCTCATAAGATTGGTACTTTTCCTTAAAACAATGTCACTTTTATTTTGTACTATTATTGGTTGTTCGTCCGCTTGGATTTTGCTTGTTTATTTGTAATGTGACAATTCGTCCTTAAATTATCAATTTCTCTAATAAAACCGATGCTTTTCCTTAAAAAAAAAATCTCACTTTTATTTTGTACTAGTGTTGGTTTTGGTGAGTTACTTCGTAATGTAACACTTTAGGAAAGGGTTTAGCTTTTTGTTCGATGTTGCTAATTTTTCTTTGTTGATTAATTTTAGGGCTTATAGGTGGTTGGTTGATTGTTACGGTTTAAGGACAATTGATCGATTTGGTTTTATGTGCCTCAGGGCTTATTTCCTTAAATATTTATTCGATCCTAAAATGACCGATGAAGTAAAATTGAAATTAGGATGACTTATCTAAGTGGTTTAGCTTATAATGGGAAGGACGTCAATGACTCTTTTGCTGTAGTTGAGAAACCTCTGAAAGAGTAGGTTCTTTTGAGGTAAATCTGATCCAAATAAGAACTTAAGTTCCAACTATCAATGTTTGTTCTGATAGATGGAACCTTCTTTAACTTTTGTGCTCTTCACATTTGCATAAACAAGTGGGATCAAAAGTCCATATTTTTAGCTCGTAGTTTTGTTGTATATAGGTAAGATAACTATATTTCTTACTTTTGATTTCTTGTCTTCTCACTAAATGAGATTATGAGCTTTTCTAACTGTATAATATGAAAAAAAAAATGCGATTTTTAATTTGAGAATGCGATAAGGTTTGTCAATTCATGTTCCTGATAAATATTGACCTGAAAAATTATAAACCACATGTACTAATATAAAGGCTTATTTTGATGTTGTTGTTATGTGATATATTTGAAACTTACTTCATTGGATGATTTTTTGTTGCTCGTGCTCTAAGTATTCGTAGTTTATTTTTGAATAAGCTACTTTTCATTTTTGAATATGCTACATGTTTTCTTGAGTTTTAGTTATATACTTTCATGAGTTATGAAGTTATGATGATCTTGGAACTGTTAATTTTTTCTTCTGAAAGCTTAGTGAATCGAACTTTTTAACACTTACTTTTTTTTTAGGAAAAAAAACTTTTTACAGTTACCATACGAATTCTTTTTCTTCAACAAACCGCCATCTGAACTATGCGCGAATTGCATTTTACCCCCTACACCACTTTTTTGTGGTTTTGTGATCAAAACCGGATGACGTGGCAGAATCGGGTTGTGCCACATCATCCAGTTTTGATTACAAAACCACAAAAAAAAGTGGTGTAGGGGGTAAAATGCAATTCGCGCATAGTTCAGATGGCGGTTTGTCGGAAAAAAAAGTTTGTATGGTAAAATGTAAAAATCGAAATAGTTTGGGGGGTAAAAAATAAATACCCCTACTTTTTATTAAAATAAAAAGTTCGTCCGCAAGAGAACGTAACGGTTGTAAGTGGAAAGTTGACTCGAGTTGAGTCTCTCGAGGAAGACTAATTGGAAGTAATTTTTGCGTTTGATTTCATGAACGAGAAAATAACGAAAAAATTAATCTAAACACTCGGTAAAATTTTGGTTTGAGAAGTTGTAATAACAAATACGACGATTAAAACGACGAGAAATAAAATCAAAACTTTTAAAAGATTAATAAAACGGAGGTCCGACAATCCCTATTGATGGTTCTAAACGATTCTAGTCACTAGACCCGTGAATCTAATTAGCAGTCATCAACAAGTTAAATAATATAAATTCAACGCAAACACAACAACACAAATTCAAGAACACAACAAATCCAACAAGAGAATTCATAATCTAAACAAATAAGAAATTCAAATAATAAAGATGATGAAATGAAAGCTTACTAATTAGCGAAGGAGAATAGCATCGTTCAAACAAGAAACGAAACTAATGGAATGAAACTTACGTCCTATATCCGAGCAGTGATTAACAATCTAAAATCTACTGAAAACTGAAAAACTAGAATCTGAATCGGGAGAAGGAAAGATAAAATGAAAGAAACAAATAACACTCTTGGGTCACTTATATAGTGTCGGATGAGGAGGGCGTTGTGGTAAATTCGCATGAAAATTATGACCGTCGATCGATCGTCGATTGTTGTCGATCAACGGTGTCTCTGGTGTTGAACACCGTCGATGCCAGGCGTCGGTCGACGGTAGCGCGTAGCTCTCGGAATGTCGATCTACCAAGGGCATCGACGGTACTAGTGGTGCTCGTCTATGACACGTCAACAGGCGGCGTCGATCGACGGATGCTGGAAATTCTTGGCACGTCGGTCGACAGTTACCTTCCACGTCGGCGTCGGTCCCTCATCCGATTTTTATTATTTCGAAGCTGAAAAAGAGAATTAAGCGTAATTAGAATGGCAATTTACGAAACGAGAGAGAAAAGGTGTTAAACGGGATAAAAACAAAATGACCTACAAAAATTCTAAAAAGAAGAAAAATAAAAATAACAACGACCTAAAACCCATTATAACACGCAAGGCAAAAATGCAAAAACAAACGAAAAACACATACAAATATGTACAAATCAACTCCCCCACACTTAGCTTTTTGCCTGTCCTCAAGTAAAATCAAATCCAGAGGTAGACAAGAAAAAACTAGCCACCCGATGAACTAACCACTAACGCATTCAAATGATTCGAGAAGTTAATGCATTAAATCGACTGAAAACTCAACTAAAAGGACTACACGATACGTTGATATAAGAAACTTAGACTATCTTTCGAACACCTAAAAGTAATGTGTTGCCCTCCATGTACGTCCCCCATCTATGTCTCGGCCAAAGTCTATTCATGATCAAACCGCCAAGTCGGCACCCGACTAACCCAGCCATCTATACACCTCTTTAACAATAAATTCTAAAAATAAAAATTGCGTACAAAGGTTGCACGACTTATTATAAGAACTTCACTTGTATAAGGATTTCTCTTCTTGTACTCATTTTTCTTTTTCTTTTTTTTTTGAGTAACCAAAGAGGTGAGGAACTAAACGAGCACGATATTAACAATTCAAAAATGAGAGTTCATTGACTCCGATCTTACGTTGCTAAGTGCAACTTATTACATTTTTCGATTACGCACACGGAGTTTTTGACGTCTCCAAAAATAAAAAGAAAAATTACACAAATTTCTATAGAGGGTATTTGAAAATGGGGCTAGTAGAGAGTATTCGACTTTTTGGAACGAAACATGAATAGAACAAAGGACAAAACACTTCATAGATTTTTCACACTTCATTCCCCACAATTAAACTATTGTTCGAAAGAAAGTCTAAACAACCTAACCAAAGCATCTAACCACGTCACTTCGTCAAGGTTCCAATCAATATAAATACACATGACTCAAATCAAACACAAGCACGCATACAAAAGAGTTACTAAACAAGGACAACCCCCCCCACCTAAACCATTCAATGTCCTCATTGTAAAACAAGTAAAACGAAACGATGTATGGTAAAAGGGAAGAGAAAGAGAGACGTCCCTATGATTACGCTTGTGGTGATGAGTCGAGCGATCCAAGAACATTCATGAGCTTCAAAGTCGAGAGGATCCTGAAATAAAGGAAATAAAAACACACAAGAAAAATAGAAAACGTTAGGGTTTTTTTTAGAACTCGTTGGAGCGAGTGTCGTCGGGATCGTCGTCGACGCCCATCTCCGGATGGGACTCGGTCGCAAGAGATAGAAAGGCCTCGAAGAAACGCTCTTCAAGGTAGGAGAGACGAGACTTGATCTTTCAAAGGCTTCATTGACTACTTACGTGTTAGTATCAATTTTCACGTCCATCAACTGAAACTTCTCGAACATCTTCATCTAGAAGGCTCGATTTTCCTCAAAAAATGATTCCAATCGGGTCTCGGGCCTGAATCAGTTTGTGGGGATGCCTCATCATGATCATCGGTGAGTTGTGATGAGGACCCGCCTTGCCTGGTGTTTTATGCCAAAGGCGCCGGGCCACGTAATATCGAGAGGGGCAAGGTCCTGAGAGGAGATAGGTCATTATCGGCCGGGTCGAACCCGAAGTGACGGGCGAGGCCGATGATGTACGGGGCGAACACGAGGTGCAATGTTTTTCTTCTCGGCTTCTTCTCCATGATATTGTAGAGTCCGTTTAAGATTAATGGGTAGAGCCGGGGTTGGCGACCGTTAAGCAAACATTGAAGCACGAAGAGCTCCGGTTTGGTCGCGTTCGTGGCCTCTTGCTTGCACAGAACTACGTGAGCTAGGATTTTGTAGGCTATGTACACAACATCGTTGCGAATCCTTGCACAAGCAGAACGGGTGCAATTTCCCATATTCCCCCTTATCACTTCCCCCCAAAAGGAGGCGACGTCGAATTCGTCATCTTGTAGAATCAGGTGAACGCCCTCGCACGACAACCCAAAAATTTCTCCAAAAATGCATTCCTCCACCCAAATCTCATTTCCGCCAAGTCGACACGAGAACGTCTTATCGGTATAGACGTGTAAGGTCGAAAAGAACTCGAGCACAAGCTCGCAAAATCCGGGCAAATGTTGTGCATCCGAGTCCCTCGATGTACCGAAGGATGTCGGCATGGTGCTCCGACCCATTTTGTGCCCGTTCCTCTATTTCGTCGACATCAATAGCCCGATGGGAAGCAATTCCCAACCTTTAATCATCTCAAAAACTTGCCCCTCCTCCTTATCATAAATCGGAAATGGGGCACCGTATTTCCCCGAGATGTCTTTCCGTTTGCCCGCCCTAGACATGGTTACGAGTTTTGGATTGAAAGGGGTTGAAAAAGAAGGAAAATTTGAAGTTCGGGTTCTTTGAGGACTTTTGTCGAACATGTGGCGTGCGTGTTTCAAAAGTTAAGAATTTGAAGAAAGCTAGAACCCAAATCACCCCAATCACAACCAATCAATAAATAATGATGCCCGAAAGATTAGTTCAAGCGAATTACCTCAATCTCATAATCGGAATTGCAACCCTATTTGTATCCCCTTCCCTTTGTCTAGTTTATTATGGAGAAAGAAAGAGAAGGGGATATTATGAGTAATTCTGAGTTGGATGTGGTTAGAGTGTCGCTTGGAAATGGTGAGTGTCACCGGAGTATGAGGAATGAAATTTTTGTGGGATTAGAATGGAAGAAGAAAGGAAAAGGAAGAAATAACCGTTTTTTTATAAGTTTTTGTTTGTGTTGTTATGAAATAAGGAAGAAGGAGGGGAGGGGGATGGTTTTTAAAAGGTAGGATCCACGGGTCAAGTGTAATCTGGACGGGTTTGGGTCGAAAATCTAATTTCTTAGTCACAAAACGGGCCGGTTCCATGTTGGCATCGACTGGCCGTCGATCGACGAGGGGTAGATCAATGGGGACAGAGAGCTTGTCAATGATATGGGTCGATCAATGAGGCGTAGATCGATGGACGTAGTGTCGATGGGGGCAGAGGCTTTGTCGACCATTTGCATCGATCTACGGGCATCGTGTCGACGGGGACAGAGACTTTGTCGACTGGTCGTCGATGGTCAGGTCGATCGACACCGGCATCGCAGTGGCGTCGATGACGCGTTGACACTAGCCGTCGATTAACGGCTTCCTCCTTGTGCCTCGTTTTTGCTCAAATGATCAATGCTCTTTAATCGGATGTCCGGACCTGTAAGAATTCTCCCAACTATTCTAACAAAAAGGGAAAATAAATCAAAACACATTGAAAACAAAAATAAAGAAAAGCTGGAGATAAAATACACAGAAATTGCAAAAGGATACGAAAATCTTGGGTTGCCTCCCCAAAAGCGCTTGTTTAACGCCCAAAGTTCGACGACGTATACGAGTGACGCTATCCAGGATCCAAAAATAAATGACGATCATGCCAAGCCTTAGTGCTCTCCAAGAGCAATAGCGGGTGATGATAATCACCATGGCGGGCACGACAAGCAGGTTCCATGAGGAGAGAAGTGAAAACTCCAACTAACTTCGGAGGCCGAAAACGTGAGTAGTCGATCACAACGAAGATATCAAAAGTTCTTCAGAGCATGGAGCGATGCTCGATTACCGGGATAACTAGGGAATCCGTCGAGCAAATAGAAAATCTATCAACCCATCCACGCTCTTCTGTTTTCTCGATCACCACCTCAATGCCCTAAAAAACATGTAAATCTGGGCTTAGGATAGGGCAATCAGGCTCCTCCTCGACCATCTCTTCCACCACCTCAAAATTAAGATTTAACAAAATATCGGGATGGACGAAATGTGGCTCAATAAACACAACCTCTTCCAAATCCGGCACCAAAAATCTACCATCCTCACAAAGATCGAGTAAACCCAGATTTTCACCACCCACCGAAAACTCCAACGGCAACACCCCTACACTCTTGTCCAAAACTTCATCCAATAGCACAAGAGGGGTGATGCATTCAACCAAATCTCCAATCTCAACCTTCGTACACACCTCTCCCAAACGAGCATTCAATCTCGAATTACCAACATCCAAGGTGGGCTCCACCACATCAAAAATTGGCAACTCATCAAAAGTAAGTTGTTTCACCTCATCATAGAAAAACGAGCAGGGATCATTATTAAGTAGGGCATCGGGATGATAGTAGATTTGTTGGTTGTGGTCGGGAGTAGGGTGTGGGGTATATTCTTCATAGCTCGGGTAGTAGGGAATCGAGTCGGGAGGGGCATAAGAGTCGTAGCTCGGATAGAAATAATTAGAGTCGGGTGGAGCATATGAGTCATATCCTGTTCAATAAAAAGGTGAGGCAGAGGGAGCATATGAAGGCTCAAAGCCCGTATTATAAGGATTATCGTTAAAGATCGGGCGGTACGAATTATGTGGTGGGGCGTAAGGGTCAAAACTAGGATCGAAGTGATCGGGTGGAGCATATGGATCATCGTGGCCCGAATTGTATGAATTTGAAGACGGAGCCCATTGGTGGTTCGGAGGTTCGAATTGGGGGGAGTAGAATGCCCCAATGAACCGATCGTATACTTCCTCCCACATTTTCAAAGAATTGAGCTCTAAATTTATCAACCAAGTTCTTGCCTGATCCTTTAACGTGAAGAGGAAGAGTCGCATCTTCACTTCATACTTTGTAAGGCCTAAAAGAGGGAAAGTCCGGGTGATGGCCTCGTACTCTCGAATGAACTTCATCGGATTCTCACTCGGAAGTCCATAGAAAACCTTGAGTTGCTCGAAGTAGAATTCATCAGGATCGTACTCTCACATCGCGGGACTCAATTGAATGGCCGGTAGAAGGGCACGACAAGCGTACGGGGTACCGTACGGGTTCGACATTCTTTTTTTTATTGGCTCGTTGAATCTCAGGACTCAAGGGATGTAACTAGCATACACAATACTCAACACACGAGATTAAATGTACAGGCAGAAAAAAATACAAAAATAAATAAAAAGAAAATCACAAACAAACACTATAAACAAACGAAACAAATAGAAGCACAAATAAAGGTCACGAAGAGTAAACACAAAACTCACAACATTTAGCCTTACCCAGCAACGACGCCAAATTTTAAATCGTACTTTTTAACACTTGCTCTTTATTAAAATAAAAATCTCATCCGCAAGAGAACAAAGTGATTGTAAGTGAAAAGTTGACTCGAGTCGAATCTCTCGAGGAAGACTAATCGAAAGTAATTTTTGCGTTTTATTTCATGAACGAGAAAATAACGAAAAAGCTAATATAAACACTCGGTCGAATTTCGATTTGAGAAGTTGTAATAACTAATATGGTGATTTAAACGACGAGCAATAAAATCAAAACTTTTAAAAGATTAATAAAACGGAGGTCTAGGGCTCTAGAATTGTCTCCACGAACAATTGGCATTTCATCGAACACTTAATCTACGAGCTGGGGTTATCAATCCCTACTTGTATATTAAACACCCGACAATCCCGATTGATGGTTCTAAACGATTCTAGGCACTAGACCCGTGAATCTAACCAATAATCATCAACAAGTTCAATAATACAAATTCAATGCAAACACAACACTGCAAATTCAAGAACATAACAAACCCAACAAGAGAATTCATAATCTAAACATATAAGAAATTAGAATAATAAAAACAATAAAATGAAAGCTTACTAATTAGCGGATGAGAATATCATTATTCAAATGAGAAATAAAACTAATGGAATGAAACTTACGTCCTATATCCGAGCAGTGATTAACAATCTAAAATCTACTGAAAACTGAAAAACCAAAATTTGAATCAGGAAAAGGAAAGATAAAATGAAAGAAACAAAGAACACTCTTGGGTTGTCAACCCTAAGAGGTTCGAGAGGTGATTCTCTTTCCAGTCGGTCGCATCTGGTTGAATCTGATGTCCAGCTGAAGGGGGACATCAGATCATCATGGTAAATTTGCACGAAAATTACGACCGTCAATTATCGTCGATCGACGGTGTCTCTGACATCAACCACCATCGACGCCGGGCATCGGCCGACGGTGGCGCGTGGCTCTCGGCGTGTTGATCGACCAAGGGCGTCGACTCTGTTGGTGGTACCCATCGATGACGCATCAATGGGTTGCCTTCGATGTCGGCATCAGTGCTGCATCGATGTTCGGCATCATCAACTCATCGATCGATGGCAACTTTGCGTCCCTCGTCCAGTTTTCGTCGTTTCGAAGCTGAAAAAGAGAATTAAGCTAATTAGAACGGCAACTTAGAAATGAGAGAGTAAAGGTGTTAAACGGGATAAAAATGAAAAGACCTACAAAAATACTAAAAAGAAGAAAAACAAAAGAAAAAACGACCTAAAACCTGTTATAACACGCAAGACAAAATTCAAAAACAAATGAAAAACACACACAAATATATACAAATCACTTAGCCGAATTAGCGGAAGTAATTCCACCCAATCAGAAAGAGGACACCCGAGAAAATCAATTTTGGGGCATTATTGAAGATTAGAGTGAAGCAGCTTCCTACACAGATTTTGGGTTTGTTTGTTAAGAACTTTATTAGGACAAGCCAAGATTTGAGAATCAAACAAGATGTTCGTAATAACTTCCGACGACATTCATTATGTATATTTACTTTATAAGAATAGTGGGCACAAAGTGGGCATTTTGAAAAGGAACGAATTGTAAAAAAACTCAAGAAGAGATGTGGGATAGACAAAAATCTTAGTGATGTCTTCTCTGTAATGCTATTGCTTTTGCTTAAATTTTTGTTAGTACAAAAGTGTCACTTTTTAGTGAATAAGTGAGTAATATCTTGAAAAGTGACACTATTATCTGTTTGAAGTTAATATTTTATTTGGCTTATTGTGATTGATCATGTTATAGGTGAATAGGGATTCGATGACTGGTTATGATATTATAAAACGTGTTAGACAATCTTAGCACTTGATAATTTTATTTGGTGTATTTATATTGAATTTTCTTGGTGATAAACATAAGTGGTTGCTTTTAGTTCAAAATGGCACTCTTAAGTGAAAATGTGGCACACAATATAATCAGTAAAAGTTATAGTTCTGGTATAAAAAAAAAGTGAACATATTAATTGAAAAAAGTGTCTTAAGTTCTTTATTAAATTATAATGTAAAATCACACACAACTTAAATGCTAACTTGATTATACGAATATAATTTATAAAGTGACACATTTCTTCCAAAAAGCGACACATTTTAGTGCAAGTGTGACAGCTAGTCTGTATAAAAGAATGATTCAAAAATAAACAACAAAACAGTATTTAAAGTTAATGATTTTCAATCCATTGTGCTATTTATTTCATTACAAAGCAAAAATAAGATCTTACGATAACAATGAATATATTTTCAATGATTTTAGCTCACAAAGTTACTTACATAACATCAAAAACAATCTTTTCATATCAAAATAACATGTTTTTACATTAAAAAATAATTATCTCAATTTAACCCTACTTCTTTGGATTCCTAATTCCTCTTCAACTCAGCGTCCGACTTCTTCTTATCTTCGGTCTTCTTTTCAATTCATCCTTCTTCAATCAAAAATTTAAAACCTTCTTCAAAATACTTGAACTCGCCACCTTAATATATAAAAGAGAGTATCTCTTTTAGAGAAGCCAAAAAATGCATGAGTGTCGTCATCTATAGTCAAGTAAAGAGTAACATGGGTTGATTTTACTCCATTATATTTCGAAAAACACAACGAGTGATATTATACATAGTTTCAAACAAATCGACCAAAATCATTCTTGGTCGTCACTTTATAGTTACCTCATCTCCTCCATTGAATCCCTAATATCCTTAACATCAAGACACATTAGCATACACCATTCATAAAATTTAAAATATAATAAATAGTTTTAAACCATTAATTTCAGTATCATTAAATAGTATATCCTGCAAAGTCTATTTATATGGAATTGCAGCCCTCCATTAAGAAACAAATGGCCAAAGTAAATGTTGGGAATTTATTCTTGGAAATAATTCCTAATTTAGTTGTTTGCCTTTCTTGGGCACGAAATAAATTAGGAATCTAGATTTTGTTTCCTAGTTTATGTATAGAACTTTATTTAGTTTCCTAGATTGTGTCTAGGATTTATTTTACTTGTTTACCAAGTTTAGGATTTTAGGATTGTCTATTTAAGATAAGAGAATACTAAAGCTTGGTAACACACTTGACGCACGGATTTTTGAGAAGCAGCAGCCGACGTAACGCAAGGAAGATCGCACTCAAGAAAAGCTACTTGGAGCCAGTATTCGAGATCAAGAAGTTCTTCGAAGTTGCGTGACCAACGGAGAAGATCTTTTCATCTAGGCGACAAGTACTTAGTATAATATGTTTGATACTTTAGTTTTCATATATTACTTCTTATATTTTGTATTGATCGTGAACAAGAAAAGTAATATAGTTTTCGAGTTTGTACACCCAAGTTCACAAGTACTTTTACTTGTGAACTGAATTTAAATTGCTGTGTTCTTGAGTTTAAGTTTCCGCTGCATATTCTTAGTTAAACTCTGGTTGATGTTGATTTCAGTGTTGGTTAACATTGAAAACAACATCATATACTGATACTTATTTTCAAAACCATAGACCTACAAATTCTACAATTGGCATCTAGAGCGGGTTACTTAAACTTTAAGTACTGATCCTTATTTGTTTAGGTGTTATGGATGCTCAAGGCAACCCAAGGCCTCCGATACTCAATGGGGAGAACTACTCTCTCTGGAAACAGAGGATGCGATGGCATTTAAAGAGCATCGATGAACGCGCATGGAGAACCATTTTGATTGGATGGGGAAAGCCACGTGTCACTTGGGTTTAAATGATCCATAGAACAAACGAAAAATCCTTCGAACTTAATGAACTCCTTAACATTCTCCACATCCCCCTCATTTTGAAAAATATTAAAATCTATGTACGGGCATAAGGGACTTGAATCCTTCTTGGGTAACCCTCTTGTGCTTATTAATGACGTGTTGAATAATGATATAGGAGAGTTACCGTTGGAGATCCCGGTGGATGCTGCGAATTCAAATTTGCTCGATTTATTTGAAGATGGTGTAGAGGATGAGCCAATTTTAGAAGAAGAATTTACTCTTATGCTGGATGATTTAGACGTCGAGGACAATGCCGAATTCTTCAACCGGGCAGCGGCAATTTTGGGGATAAATGCGTACAACATCGCTTTGGATGATATAAATTTTGATGAATTCTTAGAGGAGGAAGTTATGCCACCCGAGCCGTGAATGGACTTTAATTTTGAGATGGTGGACGAAATAATTGAGAAGGATTCAAGTCCCTCATGCCCGTACATAGATTTTAATATTTTTTAAAACGAGGGGGATATGGAGAATGTTAAGGAGTTCATTAAGTTCGAAGGATTTGTCGTTTGTTCTATGGATCATTTAATTATCCAAAAATAGAAGATTGCCCTGCACCCCAATTTACGTTTGACATGTTCGTGGTGATCAACTATTCGCTTTTCCGATCCCCGAAGCGAGTTGATGTTTGTGTTTTACGACTTGCTTACCGTGCTTGCCTTGGTGGTTTAAATCGCCCATGCCTACTCTTAGAGAACACTAAGGCATGGCACGATCGTCACTTATTTTTGGATCCAGACTGGATCCAGAACAGCATCGTCCGTAGAAAACGTCAAGCTATTGACGTTAAACGAGCGCTTCTTGGGAGGCAACCCAAGCTATTTATCATTTACTTTTCTTGTTTGTTTTCTTTGTTTCTTTTTATTTCAGGAATCTTTCCCCTTTGCAACCCTTTGGACATTTTTGGATGTTCGACTCGTCACCACAAGCGTGATTTCAGGGGAGTTTCTCTTTCTCTTACCTTTTCCCATACTTCGTTTGATTTTTCCTTTTATACAATGTGGGCATTGTATGGTTTGAGTGTGGGGGGGAGGATTGTATTTAGTTTAAAAAAATTGCATGCTTACTTGTGGTTGATTTGAGTCGTGTGTATTTATATTGACTGGAACTTTGACGAAGTTGACATGGTTAGATGCTTTGGTTAGGATATTTAGACTTTCGTTCGAACAATAGTGTAATTGTGGGGTATGAAGTGTGAAGAATCTATGAAGTGTTTTGTCCTCTATTCTATTCTTTTTTCATTCTTAAGAGTCGAATACTCTCTACTAGCCCCGTTTTCAAATACCCTCTATAGGATATTATGTAATTTTTCTTTTTATTTTTGGAGACATTAAAACTCCATGTGCGTAATCGAAAGATGTTATTAGTTGCACTTAGCAACGTGAGATTGGAGTCAATGAACTCTCGTTTTTGTAATTCATGCTCGTACCTCATTACTATGGGTACCACAAAAAAAAAAGAAATCCTTGTACGTGAAAAAAAAAAGAAAAAGAAAAAGAAAAAAAGAGAAGAAAAGAAAAGAAAAAATAAGTGAAATAATAAGTACAAGAAGAGAAAGCCTTGTACAAGTGAAGTCCTTATTTTTATATTTAGATTTTATTGTTAAAGAGTTGTATAGAAGACTGGGTTAGTCGGGTGCCGACTTAGCGGTTTGATCATGGATAGACTTTAGCCGAGGTATGGATGGAGGACGTACATGGAGGGCTACTCATTACTTTTAGGAGTTCGGAAGTTTGTCTAAATCTCTTATCTCAACGTTATCATGTCGTCCTTTTAGTTGAACTTCCAAGTCAATTTAATGCATTAACTTCTTGGATCATTTGAATGCATTAGTACTAAGTTCATTTGGTAGTTAGTTTTTCCTTGTCTACGTTTAGATTTGATTTTGCTTGAGGACAAGCAAAAGGCTAAGTGTGTGTGTGTGGGGTGGGGGGTGGTGGTGGTGGTGTTGATTTGAGCATTTTTGTGTGTGTTTTTCGTATATTTTTACATTTTAATTTGTGTGATTTTATGGCTTTTTAGGTTCTTTTATTTGTATTTCTCTTCTTTTTAGTATTTCGTGTTTTTATCTCATTTATTTTGTTTTGCGCTTAATTTCGTAGATTACAGTTTAATTGCGCTTAATTTTCTTTGTCAGTAGTAAAACGGGCTGAAGAACGCCAACAAAAATACGCATTTAATGATGTTCTAATTGAAGAATTGGAATGACGAGAAGAAAACGAGTTTCCCGGCGAAAATTGGCAACTTTTGGAAGCTGCCAGGTCTTCTATAACGGTTACTTACCAACCGTTGTTAAATGCAGCAGGCGCAGAATTGAAGACTTAGCGGTAGCTACCAACCGCTAACTATTTTATAACGGTATCTGCCTGATACCTTATCGATAGTCCTAATCGTTAACCCAATCGTTAACGGGGCCCAGAACAGATTTTTCAGACTTGCGGCCCAAGATACGCGAAATCTATAAATACCCACTTATAATCCGAGTTCCAGGCGTGCTACCAACCCTAAAAACTTCCCAAAAACACAATCCTAGGGTTTGGAGTCGGATTTTAACACAAAAACGCTGAGATCGAAAAGTAAATCAAGGATTTGACGAAAACGCGTTCCGAAGCCCGTTCGACGTCGCCAACCCATTTTCGCCCATTTCTCAGCGTGTTTCTGTGGAGAAGTCAGAGTTATTGCTGCATCTACTACTTTTAATAAGTTTCTTATTCCCTTTTCATGTTTTTCAAGCTTTCGTCATAGTTTTCATGCTTAGGATATTGCTTTCAAGTTCATGTTCTTGTCTTCGTTTTTGATTTCGATTTTTGCTGAACGTAATGCGTTATTATTTTTCTATTTTAATTCAGTTTTTATTATCTATGCACCAAGTTTTCGTTTAATTCAGGTTCATTAATTTCATGCATGTGTTTAGAGTTTTTGATTGAGATTATGATTATGTTAATTGGCTATATCTAATGGGTCTAGAGTCTAGATTCATCGTGAACCATTAATTAGGTTATCCCAAGCGATCGTGGAAACGAATCGAAGCTCTAGAACCCAAGTTTCTTAAATCGTTTTAAATTCTTTTAATTAATAAATTCAATTACTCTTAGTTTAAATAACTTTTAGTTTGCTCCGTTCTCTTGCGGACGAGCTTTTTAATTTAAATAAAAAATAGGTGCGGAAAAGTTCGATTCAGTGATACCGTCGACAAGAAAGAGATAGATTGGACTCCTGAGGAAGTAGCTACTTCAAATCTGATAAGCATAAGTCAACTCCGCGACGGTGATTTTAGTGTCAAATTCAATCGAGAAAAATGTGAAGTCTATGACGAGAATGGATATTGCATCCTCACTAGTCAGAGGACTTCAGATAATTTCTATCAAATCAATAGTGATGCCCTTTGCAGATTGTCTCAATTAAGTGATGCTGAGGTGTGGCATCAGAAACTTGGGCATGTCAACTACAAGATGATGGACAGGTTAGCCAAAGAGGAAGATATGAATGGGCTTCCTAATCTCAACACCAAGATCATCCCTATTTACGAGGCGTGCCAGAAAGGAAAGTAGGTCCAGTAGTGCAAAGTCTCACTACATCATCTTGCTTCGAAATCCTTCATATGGACCTAATGGGACCACTTGAAGTCGAGAGACTTGATAGGAAGAGTACTACAGGGGCTGTTTTTTCTTGGGTAATAATCTAATCTCTTGGAATAGCAAAAAACAGAATTGTATTTCTCTTTCTACAGCTGAAGCCGAGTATATTGCAGCTGGAAGTGCGTGTACACAATTGTTGTGGATGAACCAAATGATAGAAGACTATGGTCTGCAAAGTAGAATTTTGACTGTGCTTTGTGAAAATTCCAATGCCATTGATATCTCGAAAAATCCAGTCCACCATTCTCGAATCAAACACATCGACATAAGGTACCACTTTATTCGAGACTTAGTTGAGAAGAAGATAGTTAGCCTTGAGCATATAGGGACATACAATCAGCTTGCTGACATCTTCACAAAGGCATTAGATTTAGAGACCTTCTCTCATTTGAGAAGAGATCTCGGTATGTGCATTGTCTAAGCCAATGTTGGTTTTTGATGTTGTGACACCCCATACTAACATCAGTCACAACATCTATATACTTTTGCATGCATTTTTATTTTTCTTTTCATACATAATTCAAATGCATTGAGTCTGGTTGAAAGTGAGATAAAGTCTTGTGTTGTAATAAAAGTGATGACAAAAAGACTAACCTCTTCAATTAGGTGATTGTGAATTTTCCCGCAGAAACTGGCTTTCTCCCAGGTCCAAAAACAAGAGGTGTTAACAGCAATTGCTGAAGATAAACTAATTCTCTTCAAATCTCTAAAAAGATGAAGAAGATCTGGATTAAGAAATGATCCAATCTTTAAATTTCACCTCCTTGAGTGATTTTGACGTAGTCATTAACTTGGGTTAAGGGGTCTGTTTCCATTGACTTCACCTGAGGCAATGTTGGTTATAATGTTGTCAGTAATGAAAAGCAACACTAATCAAGTCACAAAAACCATAATGTGATTTTTTAAAACCTTTTTAGGTCATGAATTTTAGGCATCCAGTAAGACATTCATACTTTGAGAAGATGCCTTCTTGCTGTACGTACTGTTGCTTATATTTTTGTCTATCTTGAACTCTCTTAATTGTGTTTTGAATCTAGCTAACCAAATGTTTCAGTGGAGTTGTAATCGGACGGTTGGACATGTAATAACGAGTTTAATATGGAGAGTGAAAACTCATATTGCACAAGATTAACTCTACTGTGCTGATGGTTCAATTAATTTAGCTCTCTATTTCGGTTGATTTTGTAGTAGAGTCGTGCAATTTTAATTTTATAAATGAGATAATGGTTGAAGTTGTAGGGATCATGCATCCTACATTAAGGGTGAGTGGTGGTGTTTAGAAAGGAAAGAAAATCGGTTTTAGGGCTCTAATCCGCTGGAAGGTAAATTAGGGTTATTTCATTTTATTTTTCACTTTTCTCTCTCCTTGGCAATGGTCACTTTTTGGAAATCTTAAATACTTGATTTTCTTACCGTTTTCCCACTTCTCCATAAACCCTCTGAAATTAAACTCTCAATCTCTCACAATTTTCTCTATCTATTTCGATTTTTGCTACTGCTTTTGTGTGTTTTTGTGAAATTCTCAGGATGTCGAACCCGTCTTCTTCATCATCTGTTCCTGAGTTACCGGCAGGCATGCGCCGCTCCGGCAAACAGGCTCCTACGCATTATCCAAAAACTGGTGGCCTGGATATTCACGCCGAAGTCGGTGATGGTTCTTCTTCCAACCCACCACCGGTAACAACATCGCCGACTCCCTCACCGCCGCGTGAATCTCATGATGTTGTACTGGCTCCTGCGCCACTTGACGCCGCTCCTGAAGCACAGGTCTTTCCAGGGAAGCCCGGAAACGAGATAGATGTTGACAATCCACTGAATTTGGCATTTGTTGCTGATACGTTTGGACCGGTTAGGAACCCTACCCTGAAGCGATCCCGGAGGTTGCACAATATTCCTCCCGACGTGGTGCCATCAACCGTTGAAAAGAGCCAAGCAGGACCGCGAGGTAATGTGCCGATTGAGCACATGAACCTTGTAGAGGATGTCACCGTGTTGACGGATCCTGGTGATGATGACTATGTTCCTGCCGCTCCGGTTGAAGGGTCGGTGCCTCCTTATGCTTCAGCTCCGAGTCCGACGAAGAAGAAGACACCTCGTCAGAAGCAAACTATGAAGTTGGCCGACAAGAAAACTACCCCGATGTCCATCAAGGTTTCACCAGGTTCTACTGAAACCGAATACTCGTCCCTTCCTTATACTATTTTGGACTTTTTCTCTGGGGAAGTAACGAGTTCATCCAGACCAATTTCTAATGATCCTCCTCCATCTCCTGTCCGTGATACACATCCCGAGTTTGATCCTGATCTATTTGAGTATTCCCCTAATTCCTCATTTGATATGTCTCTTCGTGATATCCTTTCTTCTTATAAGAAAGATAAGAAGAAAAACAAGGGCGCGAAGAAGGACGATGTTGGTCCTCATGTTGGTTCCCCCATACCAACATCACCGCAGGCCCAGTCTGCTTCATCCTCCAGCTCTGACTCTGCTGATATTGCTTCTCCTGCTCCCGCATCGACTCCATCTGACACCTCTACTCACTCTCACTCCTCCAATGGCACTTCCTCTCGGACTGTTGATCTTGAAGACATGGTGCTATTTTCCGATAGGTATTTGACTGCCGAGGCCAAGGAGTTGTTCTCTAAGTACCAAACCCGGCATATGATTACTGAGCGCCGTGTCCCAGTTGAGGTGTTTGAGAAGCAAAATTCGGTTGCCTTCCTTCAGCATAAAGGTATGTATTCCACAGTCTCGACTGCCATGCCCTTTGTCCGTAATGTATTCGTGGAGTTCTTTACCAATTTGATGCTTTCCATTGTTGATTTAAAGTCTGTGAATTTTGGTAAAGTTTTTGTGCGTGGCAAAGTGTTTAGTTTTACCCCTGATTTGATTGATGAGTTGTTTGGGACTGAGCAGTATTGGGGTGATTCCACTGTGGATGACATGAATGGTGTCATTTCGTTCTTGTCTGGGGGTTTGGTTAATGCATGGTTGGAACAGTTGCCGAGTACTCGTCTTTCTTCCCCTTATTCTTTTTTGTACAAGGTAGCCATTTGTAACTGGGTTCCCTCCAAGAACACCACATGTGTTACGCGGCCTCAGGCCCGATTTTTTTACAAGCTTGGGATAGGAATCAAGTTTAGCTTTGGGCAGCATGTGTTTGACACGGTTACAAAGTTTGCCACCATCAAGTCTGCGTCTTCTCTATGTTTCCCTTCCCCGATCTTTAGCGTCCTTGAGAATCAAGTTTTGATGCTTCATCCTAATGACGTGCTTACTGGTGAGATTGACTGGTTTTCTTTGAGGGGCTAGCATATTTCTGGTGCGAGGGTTATTGATCTCCCTTGGCAAGCGCCTTTCCGGGACAATGTTGCTAGTGGTGTTGGGTCCGGCGTTCCTAACATTGGTCCTAACATGGTCCGCATGTCTGCGCCGGTTCTTTTTGCGCATGTTTCCTGGATTAATTCGCAGATTACCCAGTTGCAGGCACTTTGGGTTTCCTTCATGGAGGCCCTTTTGCCTTCAGGCCAAAAAGTGGGAGATAATAGTGACTCTGATAAGGATGAGGCTGAAGATGATGCAGCCGCTGCCGAGGCCTTGGCAAGCCTTGCTCGTAAGAAGCTAAGGAAGAAGATCCATTCTCGCAATAGGAGAATGAAGAAGCTGTTGAAGAAGAGAAAGGATCGGGGTGAAGGAACTTCGACATCCCCTCGTCGTTCGAAGAGGGTGCGGAGTCAATAAGTTCCTTGTGTTTTGTTTTGATAAGTGTTTAAATGAACAATGTTGGTTTGTAATGTTGGGCTGATGTTTTGATAACATTGGTTATTTTATTTAGGGGGAGTTTTCCAATTTAGGGGGGGTCTTAGTATTTTAGTTTGAAGTAACTTTGCGTCGTAGTATTTTGTCCAGAAAGATAAAAGGGGGAGATTGTTGGGAATTTATTCTTGGCAATAATTCCTATTTTAGTTGTTTGCCTTTATTGGGCACAAAATAAATTAGGACTCTAGATTTTGTTTCCTAGTTTATGTATAGGACTTTATTTAGTTTCCTAGATTGTGTCTAGGATTTGTTTTACTTGTTTACCAAGTTTAGGATTCTAGGATTGTCTATTTAAGATAAGAGAATACTAAAGCTTGGTAACACACTTGACGCATGGATTTTTGAGAAGCAGCAGCCGACGCAACGCAAGGAAGATCGCACGCAAGAAAAGCTACTTGGAGCCACTGTCCGAGATCAAGAAGTTCTTCAAAGTTGCGTGACCAACGGAGAAGATCTTTTTCATCTAGGCGACAAGTATTTAGTATCATATGCTTGATACTTTAGTTTTCATATATTACTTCTTATCTTTTTGTATTGATCGTGAACAAGAAAAGTAATATAATTTTCGGGTTTGTACACCAAAGTTCACAAGTACTTTTACTTGTGAACTAAATTTAAATTGCTGTGTTCTTGATTTTAAATTTCTGCTGCATATTCTTAGTTAAACGCAGGTTGATGTTGATTTCAGTGTTGGTTAACAATGAAAACAACATCATATACTGATACTTATTTTTAAAACCATAGACCTACATATTCTACAGTAAAAAAAACATTGTAATAAATGTAAGACAAAGTGACACTTTATAAAGAAAAGTACTAGTTTTAATAAAAAAAAGTTGAAAGATAAAATTTCACATTGCGAATTCAATCTGCAAAATTAAACAGAATAAGAAAAAATAATACAAAGTGCATAAATTAGTACAAATTAAAAGTGACACATTTGTAATAGAAAGTGATACTTTAAAGAGATGTTTTGCAACTTCCTATTCTTCATTGACAAACATTTCTACATTTGTTGACCTTACACCCATTCGGTAGCAATAGAGGATGAGGCTATAGCAGAGACAGCAGAAAGACTTTAAACAAGCATCAACAATTTAATCGCTCCCCACGTCAACCATATCCGTAATTTCATGACATCACTACTCATCGGGACTTCGACGAGACCCAATCTAACAATGGCACACTCGTTGCAAGCTAGCGCAGACGACAGTCGCCGGAGAATGCAACCATTGACCATGAACTATAGTCGACAGGTTTATCAACAAACCAACCCTATAAAATTAGGGAAATAAAATTACACGTGGAGATTAAGATTTTTTAACACATGAATTAGGGTAAATAAAATTACAAATTAAAAAAGCATATACCTCTGATATATTGAAGAAAATATCGACGGCGGTGGATCGACGAAGAAAACATCAATACTATGATATATTAAGAAATTTGTGATGATACCTGAAAGAAACTGGGTCAAGTTTATGGGTGAAAATGTGACGTTAAGTTGGCAGGAGATACTCGGTGTTAAATTAAAGGCGAAAGAGGTGGTGGCGCGGTGGGATTTTGGCTGATGAGGTTGGGATCGGCAAAGAGAGCGAGGAAGAAGAAGAGGGCAGTGTTGCGTTCATTTTATTCCTTCCATTTTATATGACTTGGTTTTTCTGAGGCGAATATGGGACTGGGTCAGATTTAGGCTCCGTCACATGAAAAAGAACCGTGTGACCATCATACATGAGACTTACTCTTCAAAATTTATAAAAAAAATCCAGATTCTTTTAATTTTATATTTTGCATGCATGAGTACGAGCGCGCGTGTGTATTGCATATTTACATAATCCTAAATTCTGTAATATATTCTCCATTTTTTTATTTTTTTTATTTAAATATTTTTTTATTTTTAAAACAATACTAATACTATCTTACCACCACCCCTAACATATTGGGTGTATTTTTCAATTTAGCCCCACGAAAAAAAATCAAAATTAGTTAATTTGGTCAAAATCCTTAAATTTCCCAAATTAAGGGGTCATGTGGTGGATATGGGACAAGTTCGGATAAAAAATTAGATTTCCGATGATAATTATGATTAAATCTTGATATAAATAATACATAATTAATGGTAGCATGCTGTCACCATTGCATTTTCGTGAATTTTTCTATAGAACCAGATAGGGCTCCATTACGGAGCCCTATATAACACATGACATTCATCCCACCGTGAATTTATAAAAAAAAGAAGGAAAAATAAAAAGAAAAAAAATGATTAAGGGCTTAGATGAATGGAGCCTTATCTGGTTCTATAGAAGAACCGGCATTTTCGCCATGTTACATATAATCAGTGGGAAATTTAATAGGGAGCTGGGCTGGGCTATACCCAAGAGTAGGCCCAACCCCTAACTTATAATACACACACACACACACACACACACACACACACACACACACACACATATATATATATATATATATATATATAGGGTTGGGTTCAAATGAGAACCCGTCATTATATGTGAACCTAGGGACTCATCTTGACCATTAGATTGATAATCTTGATGGTTGAGATCATGACATGTCAGCATGATAATAATGTAAAAAAATGCATTAATTAATTAAAAATGGTATTTTGGACATATATCAACTTTTACAAAGAGCACTACATTGTTCTTTAGAAAGCACAATGGATTAAGAAAAAAAAACACTACGATTGTATACAAAAAGCATCGCAAATTTCGTCTATAAACTGCAAATTCAAAATTTGAAATGAAACTCAAATTTTCAACAAACCATAACTTTTTCAAATTTTATTCGTTTTGAATGAAATATATATCAAATTAATCACATTCTCAAGATCTACAATCTAAGATACATATTGCATGTCTTAAAACGTAAAAAATATATATATATATAATTAAATTAAAAAAACTGGACTGATTTTAGCACTACAGTACTGTGTAAAAAGCACAATGAACCTGGACATATAATTGCACTGTGCAATATTAGATCTAAGGCCAGGATGAGTCCCTAGGTTCACATATAATGACGGGGTTCTCATTTGAACCCAATCCTATATATATATATATTCGATGAGCTTATCTGAGTATTAGGCCGTATCAACCAAAAATTGAGGAGTATCCACGTACTACGTGTGGTAAGCAAACACGTCAATTCCACAAACATTGGTACAATGATTTCCGATGGCTGGAATACTCTCCTACAAAAGACAAGCCATATTGCTTTTATTGCTTTCTATTCCTTAGTGACCCTGCTCCAACAAATATCACATCATTGGATACTTATGGATTTAACAAGTGGAAAAGAGTTTGTGAAGAGGAATGTGCATTTCTTACTCATGTTGGGTCATTATCTTCATCCCATCATGCTACACCATTGAAAAGAGCTCAGGATTTAATTAAACCGTCTCAACTTATTGACAAGGTAAGTTTGTGATGTATTTAATTTGTGTAATTTTGTATCAATTTGTTGTAATTTTGATGTATTTGGTGCTATAAACGTAGAGGATAAATGGGAGAAAAAGTGAGAGATTAGAGAAGAATAAATTGGTAGGTAAGGATATTGTAATTCTTAGCTTGCATTCCACAAACGGATGCCCTTTTTCCCTTGACTTATCCCTTTCCTTACCCGTCTCTCTCTCCTCAGATTCAATCTCATCCCCTCTCTTCAATTCAACAAACCTTACCTTCAACCTTGCTAATTCCACTATCTCCGATACCCTCCAAACTCACACTCATAATAATACACTCCCAATTTTCAGATCCTTGAAAGCAAGGATCGAAAGTTGGGAACTTTTTAACAACCAGCTTCCTATCCTCCCACGAATTCATATCCAAATTAGGGTTTCTCCACTCCACCAGTAATTGTTCAATTTCCTCCCCTTTTCTGATGATAATACGCTTTCCTAAAACTCGGTGTGGTGGAATTTGAAAAATCCCATCGGCGTCGACCTCCGGCAGATCTTCAAGAGGTAAAGTATCTGCTTTAATTTTCTTCTTCAGCAAAGATACATGGAAATCTGGGTGTATTTTAGAGTCTTTTGGTAATTGCAACTTATAGGCCACTTTCCCGATTTTTTGTATCACAGTGTACGGGCCGTAGTATTTGGAGTCCATCTTTAGGTTCTTGCGGAGCTGCATGGAGTTTTGATTGTAAGACTGGAGTTTCAGGTATAGCTCTTCCCTAACTCGAATTGCCTGTGTGTTCTAGTCTTGTCTGCATTTATCTTCATGCAGTTTTATGCATGCATTAGGTTTTCCTTGATTAGTTTCAACATGATCTATCTTTGTTGCATTAGTTCCTTAGCTTCCCCATTTTATGCATCCAGATAAGGTCATGTACATAAGAGTGGAGGTGCATATCTATATAGGGCCTGAAAAGGTGTCATTTTTAACCCAGTGTGAAAGTTTGTGTTATACCAGTGTTCAGCAAGTGATATCCACTTGATCTATTGTCTAGGAGCAGTACCAGTCATACATCTTAGGTAATTTTCAAAGCACTGATTCAGCCTTTCCGTCTGCCCATCTGTTTGGGGGTGATAGGCTGATGAAAGACTGAGTCTTACCCCTAACATCTTGAATATGTCCTTCCAGAATGTTCTAGTAAAAACCTTATCCCTGTCTGATATGATACTTACTGGTAGGCCATGCAGTTTGTAGATGGTGTCTAAAAATAGCTTGGCTATGGTGTGCTGTGTAGGGATGAAAGGGTGCTATGAAGTGGCCATACTTAGTAAACCTATCAATTACTACCAAGATCACATCTTTTCCTCCTGATGTAGGAAAACCCTCTACAAAATCCATTGAAATGTGTGTCCAGGCTTGTTCAGGAATGGGTAGAGGTTGTAATAAACCAGGGTGCCCCTCATTATTTGGTTTGTTCCTCATGCATACATCACATGAATGCACCATCTTAGCAACATCACCCTACATCTTAGGCCAATAGAAAATCCCTTTCAGTCTCATGTAAGTACCATTCACTCTAGAATGACCACCATAGGATGACTCATGCATAGCTGATAAGATTTGTCTCCTGACCTTGTCATCCTGTCCCACTACTAATCTGCTTTTGTACCTCAGTATTCCCCCACTGGCTGTGTACTCTGGAAAAAGGGTAGGATTTAGACTCTTAGCTGTAAGGATCTTAGTACAGTAAGGATCATTAGCATAGGTAACTGCCACATCTTGCATCCGATTTGGAATCACCTGAGTGATAGCCTCAAAACTGTTCTCAACCTCCTCTCTCCTTGATAAAGCATCTGCTGCTCTATTCTCAACCCCTTTTTTGTATTGTATCTCATAGTCCAGCCCTAGGAGTTTAGTGATCTAACTTTGTTGCATTGGTGACCTCACTCTTTGGTCTAATAAATGCTTCAAAGCTTGCTGATCAGTCCTGATAACAAACCTCTGCCCCTGTAGGTAATACCTCCATCTCTGAATAGCCATTAGGATAGCTAGGAACTCCCTCTCATACACAGACAAACACTGGTTCTTGGGATAGAGTGTCTTGCTCATGTAGGCAGTAAGTTTGCCTTGTTGCATTAAAACAGCTCCCACCCTATGCCCACTAGCATCAGTTTCCAAAACAAAGAGTTGAGTATAGTCAGGTAGGGTCAAAACAGGAGTAGAAATCATGGCCCTCTTTAGTTCTTGAAAAGCCTCCTCAGCTTCACTTCCCCATTTGAACTGATTTTTCTTAAGAAATGTTGTAAGTGGTTTGCAGATGATACCATACCCCTTTACAAACCTTCTATAATAGCCTGTTAGCCCTAGAAACTTCCTTAATTGCTTGACAGTGGTAGGCCTAGGCCAGTTAGCCATACACTCCACCTTGTTTGCATCAAGACACCCCCTCCTCAGATATGACATGCCCTAAATACTCAATTTGTCTTTGACCAAACTGACTCTTACTCTTTTTAGCAAACAGAGTGTTACCTCTCGGTAGGGTTAGTTCTTCCTCAAGGTGCTTTAGATGTGACTCCCATTCTTTGTTGTAAACCAATATATCATCAAAAAATACCGATGCATACTTCTTCAAACACCCCTTGAAGACTTGGTTCATTAAGGATTGGAAGGTGGCAGGAGCATTACACAGCCCAAAGGGCATCACTAAAAACTCATAGTGACCATGGTGGGTAGTGAATGCAGTGAGATACCTGTGCTCTGGACTCATTAAAATTTGAAAATAGCCTAATCTTAGGTCAATTTTAGAGAAGTATTTGGCACCAGAGAGTTCATCAAGCAGTTCCTCAATTACTGGGATAGGGTAGTCATGTTTCACTATCAGTTCATTTAAGTATCTGTAGTCTACACAAATCCTCCATGTTGCATCCTTCTTTTTTACCAACAGAACTGGAGAAGCAAAAGGGCTTTTACTATTCTGTATCATGCCTGATTCTAACAACTCCTATACAATCTTCTCAATCTCATCCTTTTGTTTGTGGGAGGTCCTGTAGGAATACTGATGTTTAGGCACACTCCCAGGTTTAAGAATAATCTGATGTTCCACTCCCCTGCTGGGAGGTAGCCCCTTGGGTTCTCCAAAAACATCCTCAAACCTTTCCAGCAGTTCAATTAGTTCCTTGTCCTCCTTGCATTCATGCTTAGTGGTGTGCAGCACATAATCTCCTCCACATGTTCCTCATAATCATTATGTATTAATTCAAAAAGGGAATGTTCTATAATAAGTTGGCAGTGTATTGTGTTAGTCAGAGCCTTCAATTTAATCCTCTTCCCTCCTAGGTTCATTGTCACTGACATAGCCTGATAATCCAACTCAATAGGGGTGTTTTCCTTAAGCCAATCCCCTCCTAGGATAAGATCACAGCCTTCATATTGCAAGAGACTCAGGGGGTACTTAAATGTGTAGTTATGCATTTTCCATATAAAGCCCTCATCCTGTTGGGAGGTCAACAACTTCTGTCCATTAGCCACCTTAACTAAGATAGGTTTAGCGGGTCCTACATTACACCCTAGTTCTCTGGCAGTTGACTCCTTAATAAAGCTTTAAGGTGCTCCCTGTGTCCAGCAGTACATGTAACTGCTTGTCACCACAATATCCCACAAACCTCATGGTGGTTGGTCCACCCTCTCCTGATTTAAGGACATTTGTACCTCTTCAACAGGATTCATCTCACTCTCTCCTTCATCACCAATGTTGTATGTGTAGGAATAAGCCAACTCCTCCTCCTCAGTCATCATCATATAATTCACCCTATTTTTGCACCTGTTCCCCACTACAAACTTCTCATCACAGTTATAACAAAGTCCTTTCTCCCTTCTTGCATCCGTTTCTGCATATGTGAGCTTTGGTGGAGGTTTGTTTTGGGTAGGCAGGGTTTGTCTGTAAGGGGTTGGGACTGTAGGATTAGTGGTTTTTTTATTGTGAAAAGGAGTAGGAGAGTAGTTTCTGTTAGGCCCTTTAATCCTTTTTGTAATTGCTTCAAGGGTTAGCAACTGTTTCCTCCCTAGCTCAATGGTTTGCTGAAGGGAATTTGGTTCAAACATATTGCCAAAAGCCTCTAGATCTTCATTAAGCCCACTAATGAAGCTTGCTATGAAATATTCCTCTGTGTATCCCCTCTAGTTCATCATAAGCATACAGGCCCTCAGCTCTTCAAACCTTTCTACATAATCCTCATATGATCCATTGTGCTTGAGTTTGTTGAATTCCCCAATAATTTTAGTTTCCTTCAACTCATCAAATTTAGTAGAAATCACTTTAATTAACTGGTTCCAGGTGAATTCAGTGCCCCCTGAATTATAATTTTGGAACCATTGGGCAGTCTTCCCTTCAAAGTGCATAGTAGCTAATGTAACTTTCTGTGCATCTGGAATGTTGGGTATCAATTTAAAATACCCATTGCATTTGAGAACCCAAGCCCTAGGGTTCAAGCCATCAAACCTAGGAAAGTCAATCTTAGTCAGGGGGTTGATGATCTGAGAATGTTGTTGTTGTTGATCTATTGTTATTCTGCCTCTAGCTCCTGATGATGTCCTTGAGTGTGATCCTTCATTAAACTGGTCTGTGTGGGGAGATCCAAGGATAGACTCTTCTTCAGATTGTGCTTTGCCTTTGCCCATATTGAGTAGATGTAGCTGCATGGTAGCTAGGGTTTTGGTGAGGTGATCAAACTTGTCAATGAACCCAACTTTTAATTCCTGCATCCCTGTTTTGATCTCAGTAATTTGCTCCTGTGTTTCTTGTTCTTTTGATGCTCTTTTCAGATTTTCAGCCTGGAAACTGATCTCAAAATTTCTGTGCATTTTTTGCATTTCTTTCAGCCTGGTGCCTTCTGCCATGGCCAAGGATGGATGGGCTCTAGATACCAAGTGTTGTGATGTATTTAATTTGTGTAATTTTGTATCAATTTGTTGTAATTTTGATGTATTTGGTGCTGTAAACGTAGAGGAGAAATGGGAGAAAAAGTGAGAGATTAGGGAAGAAGAAATTGGTAGGTAAGGATAATGTAATTCTTAGCTTGCATTCCACAAAGGCGACCATTTAACATAAGATGCCCGAATTGAAATAATTAAAACAAGATGCAATAAGGTAAAAGTTCAATAACTAAATTATTATTCTGGCCCATTAACTATAATAATGGCCCAGCACCGCAACCCATGATCCATTGGTTACTAACCAGTACCAAACCCTCAGCCCGATGACCCGGACCGCCCTTTTTTCCTTGCCTTATCCCTTTCCTTACCCGTGTCTCTCTCCTCAGAGTCAATTTCATCCCCTTTCTCAGTGATATGCGAGGTGCATGGGATGGTCTCCAGGCTTTATTTCTTAAAGATTGTCCATGTGTATATTACGTGCATTGTTTTGCCCATAGATTACAGTTGACACTAATTCAGCCATTAAAGATGTTCACAATATTTGGGATTTTTTTTCTCATTTAGATAATGTTGTTAACATGGTGAAGTCTTCTCCCATGCGCATCTGTGAGTTGCAAATTTATCAAAGAATAGAGATAGGTAATTCGTTAGCACTTGGGGAGCATAGTACAGGAAGTGGGGCTAATCAGATTGGTAATTTGCAACAGGCGGGAGAAACTCATTGGAGTTATCACTATGAGTCTGTAAAGAGTTTGATGGATATGTTTGGATCCACTTGTAAGGTGCTTGAATGTCTAAGTGAGAATAGCCCAAATAAAAGCACTCAAGATGAAGTTGGTGGTATATATAAAAACATAACAAGTTTCGAGTTTGTAATTGTTTTGCATTTCAGGCATAGAGTTTTAGCCATCACAAATATTTTATGTCTGGCGCTTCAAAAGAAAACTCAAGATATTTTAACAGCAATGAGGTTTATTTACACTACAAAAAAGGTTATTCAAGAAATGGGAGAAGAGGGTTAGGAAGAATGTATACTTGAAGTGACAGCCTTGTGCTCAAAACATTATGTCTACATACCTGGCTTTGATAGTTCATATAAAGTTGGTCGTTCTCGTGGGCATGAGTATCCTATTGTTGAACTTCATTATCATTTTGATGTTTTCAATAAAACGATAGATTTTTTCTTATTGAGTTGAATACAAGATTTAATGAAACATCAATATAACTTCTTTCTCTCAGTGCATCATTGGATCCAAGAAAACCATTTGAGTCATTCAACGTTGATGACATTGCAAGCTTGCGAAAAAGTATTATCCTCAGGACTTTACACCGCATGGTGTTTTTTCCTTAAGAGTTGAGTTGCACCATTATCAAAATGGTGTGGTTTCAGATCCTCGGTTTCAGGTATCTACTCTTCATGAATTATGTGAACAACTAGTAGCAAGTAGATGTTCGGATATTTATGTTATGCTGCTACGACTAATTCTTCTTGTGTTGAAACTACCCGTATCTACTGATACTGTTGAGAGATCTTTTTCGACAATGACACATGTCAAGACAGCAATTCATAACAAGATGGAGGATGATTTTCTTGCTGATTGTTTGACAATTTACATTGAAAGAGAGTTTTCTATGAATGTAGATGTAGATTCAATTATTGATGAATATTATGCTGTAAAACATCGTCGGGCACTTCTTAAGTAGGTAAAACTATATTATTACTATTTTTATTATATATGAATTTTATCCGTATACTTGCTTTTTATAAAACTTAACCCCTCCCTAGTAAATTCTTGACTTCGCCCCTGAATATAGACGTAAAATGATTGGTTTCAAAATGATTATAGTCTACCAAAAAAAAGGTTGGTGAGGGATTTGAAATACAGACATGTTAAGGGAATTGTCAAAACAATACTACAAGGTATCTCTCTGGCCAGATAGTTACACGAAACTCATAACCATGTGCTCGTATTGGTTAAGATGTTAACACCAACTTTGATCACAAATCACCCTTGAGTGAAGTTGTAACTTTGATTAAGGGTACGCTTGGTTAACTAATTTTAGGATGTGATAGCTGGTGATTAATAGCCTATTGTAAAATACTATTTGATAAATTAGTTGATCAAAGTAGCTGATGAATGTTAATTTACAAATATAAATATGGTTGAGAGAAAAAAAATATACATAAAAATCAAGAAAAATATAAAAATAGAAAATAACATAGAATAATAAATAAAGGCTTCCTAAAATATTTTTAAAAAATTAAGAAAAAATATATAAACAATGATATCAAAATAATTATATTGATAAATAAAAAATTCTTAGGTATAAAGATAATATTTATGTAGAACTATAAAAATAATATGTCAATATATAAAATAATATTTTATAAATTTAGAATAATAAATAAATACTTTCTAAAATAAATATAAACATTGATACCAAAATAATTATTTTGACAAATAAATATTTCATTATGTCTAAAAAGTAATATTTACGCAGAACTATAAAATAATATGTTAGTGTATAAAAAATATTTTATAAAGAAAAATGATAAAAATGAGATTTTATTTCAATCAGCTACCAGCTGACTGGAGAAAGTTACGAATCGTATCTTTTTTCATAACGGTGTTTATTAGGCCTAACTAGTGCTTAACCCCTGCGATGCACGTACGAACTATGATGGTTTTGTTTATGCAATTAATGTGATAATAATAATATTGAATTATTAATAGAACATAATATATATATATATATATATATATATATATATATATGTGTGTGTGTGTGTGTGTGTGTGTGTGTGTGTGTGTGTGTGTTCAAATAAATCAAAGGTAAATCGTTACATAGTCAACAAAGTGGGTTAGCTCAAATGATAAGATTGTCCACTGCATATGTTCTCGATTCTAATGACCTAAGAACATGTTTGAAAGTGATTTTTCTTTCTTTCTAAATGGATTAAGTTTGGGTGTTTAATCTGTGCGATGGATGCTCTCTATATTGCACTCTGTGTTATAAGTGATAATATTTGTACGATTGAACGTTATAATGATAGAATAAAATATGCTTTTTTTTTCAAATTATATCAACCAAATACTGAAAAGTCGGTAACAAACTTGCAACTAACTGACAAAAATGTTGTAGGTATTAACTAATAACTTTTTATTTTGATGGTAAATATTTACCTATAATTTCCAATTTTCATAGTTTTTACTAACAACTTTTGTAGGTAAATTGATTTTGCTTGTAGTGGATTTTTGAAATAATCGAAGTTAAATTACCACACATTTGAATTCTAAATCTATAATCTAAATCTATAAATTTGAACACTTTTATATAAGTCTCATTTATCTATATTTAATATATTTTTATGATGCAATATAATTTATTTAGTAATATTTCTTAAGTAATATTTATAATATTTGGTCTTGTCCTCTAGAATTATATCATATCATATTATTCAGTTCAAATTGTGTACCTGTTTCGATTTTTTCATAGTTGATAATTTTTAAATATTTGATTATACTAGTTCATCAAGAACTATAAGAGTATAAGAGTTATTGAATTCATATCCACATAATGCCTAAACCCTTCTAATTATAAACATATTAAAATATACTCCATTTATTTATTTTAAATTATCTTTTTTAATTTATGTCAAAAAAATAAGGAGTATAAAATACTGACTAATACATCCTAATGAATTAACAACATTCCTAATTAATCTCTCACCCTCTTTCCTCGCAATACTATCACATACTATCATAAGTTCGTCTTAATTTCTTAAATTAATTAGAGATCAGTTTGGAAGAATATTAAAAAGTTATAAAATGATAATTAATCTGCAACAAAATCAAACTTCTAAAATGATATTTAATATGAGTCGGAGTGAGTGGTTAAGAAGAATCAATTTATTAAAAATAATAAATATTACTTGTTTGAATTTATAATGTATAAAAGTTGCACATTGTCGCTTTAATTGTCAAAGAGATGTGAAATTATGCCAAAAGTGAACAAAAAAGATTTACTAAAAATAAGGATTGAATTAACTAATTTATATAATTCTTTTTAAATATTTATTTGGTTAATATCATCAAAAGATATTTAGGTTTATTAAGTAATTTTAAATTTCACGTGAGTATTAAATTATCAAATTTCCACTTTTCGTGTGGAAGTCGTATAATATCTCATAACCAATTGTGCATCACTATTCCAGCAAGACAAAAATACGCCGACATCAATATATTTTAATTTGAAGTGTATGTCATTATGTGAGTATAAATTGATATGAGTTTACGTGCAGAGGCTCTATAAAACTAAATGTCTTGGGCTCTTTCATACTTTCGGGGTTGCCTGCGTTGTTGCCTCCACACTGAAACCATCACCAATCATGTTTGATGCTGACGTGTAGTTCTGATCCACTGCCAGATTACGTCGGATTCCTTGAAGGTCCACCATCCTACTCACGCCTTAACTTCAGACTTTACCACATACAATGCTAATTGGTCGAGTAAGGAATTTGAACCACCGTGCTCCGCCTAATGCTCGAGAACCTGCACCAAGGAATGGGGTTAGAAATAGGACCAGAGGGTTTTACGATGAAACCTCTCTAACGCTCAAGTTAGTGCTAATGCGTAATGCTATATAAATTTAGATTTATGAAAAGTGATACCTCTTTGCTTTAGGGTATCTTTACTTTTCCGCGTGGTTGAGCGATTTGAGAAAGTTGATTGCTTATTTACCCTTAATCAACACCTTTATACGCTTGGTAAGAGTTTTTAATAAGCTCCTGAAAGCTGATTAAACTTAAAAAGTTCTATTTTGAAAAAAAGTTACAAGTTATAGTGTTTTCTAATCAGCTGATAGTTAATTGAATAATTTCTTATTTATTTTTAATCATTATTCATTTTAGAATTGTTTATATGCTAAAATATTAATTTATAGTTTTAAATAAGTATTGTTTTCAGACACAAGTAAATTCTTATTTATCAATATAATATTTTTGGTATAATTTTTTTTCTTAATTTTTAAAAATATTTTTTAAGAAATCTATATTTATTATTATTTATTTTTCTTGATTTTTATGTATATTATTTTTATGTCACTCAGCAATGTTTATATCGGTGAATCAATTCTCAATCAACATATTGTCAAATAATAATTTATAATCAACTATCATCTACCAGAAATAAGAAAAATGCAGCATGAAAATTATTCACAATAATAATAATAACTTGATTTTAATTTTGGCTAATTTTATGATTAACACGCATTTTAAATATTACTTATCATCACAGTAAAATAAATAGATTTTCTCTTACTCTCGTTATATTATAAATAAGGAAGTTTTGGATCACAATTTAATAGTCTCAAAAAAAAATTCAATCCAATTGATTTAATTATTATTGTGAATATTATAAAGCAATTATAAAGTTCTTTTTAAAAACATATATTGAGAACTTTAAGTAAAAAGGGAGATTTAAATTCATATTTAATACTCCCTCCGTCCCGTTCTACCTGTCGCATTTTGAAATCTTTTTTGTCTCATTCTACCTGTCGCATTTATATTTTCAAGCGATAATCATTGTTACTTTTTACATTTTTAATAAAAAGTAAATGTTACTTTACTGCTTTTACCCCTATATTTATTATTTCACACTTTTAATTATTATAAACACAAGGATATTATGGTCATTGATATCTATAATTATAACACCAATCATCTTTCTTAATCTTCATGAAATTGTCAAATGCGACAGATAGAACGGGACGGAGGGAGTAGTCTCTAAAGTTTAATAATCACAATATAATAAAACATAATAATCCCTATTTTATACCCGGCCAAACCAAAGCATTGCCTGATGCGAGTCGGTTAATAAGCTATTTCGCAGTCAGCCCGCTTTGGACCCAACTACTTGGGTTAGCCAGGCATAACCGATGACCGTGGCCCGAACAGACCTCCTCATAACATTAATTATAGTAACATTTTCATTCTAAACAACTTGTTTAAATTTGACGTGGGATACAAAATAAGTATGCAACAACTCTTTTTATTGACATTGAAGGTTGTAAAAAATAGTGCGCAACAACTCTTTTTTTCGGTACTCAGTGTTGTACAAAATATGTACACGTTCTTTTTCCTTTATTTTTCTAATTTTTAAAAAGTTCATTTTTTTTTACATAATTGAATACTTATTGTCATTTCTTTTATATTCACTTATATATGTCTAGCCAATGTGACCATATTAATAATATTAACTTTGTTATTTATTCATTTTTTTATTTTATTTTTCACTTCCTCTTTATAATATTTGGAAACTTAATAAGTCATAAACAAATATTCACATATTTCATGAACATGAAAATATTATCATTCAAACATATCAATTCATATATTAAATTTCTTGATTTTTTAACTTTGTCTTTATAATATTTGAAAATTTAATATATGAATCGATAGTTTGAAGGATAAAATATTCATGTTCTTGAAATATATGAATATTTGTTTATGAATTTTAAATATGATTTATATATATATAAGTTATCTAATTTACTTATTTTGTTAAGTTATAAAAGAAAACATAGATTTATATTTTTATTATTTTTTGCCCGGGTCAGGAATTGACTCGGTGACCCAACGGTTGACCTAACCTGGTGACCCTGATGCCAGTTCGGTTCAGTGTCCGAGCCGGGTTTCAAAACATTGATAGGAACATTTATAATTTAGAGGCACACTTTGGCCAAAAAATGTTGTATATACTAAATGTGTTTTTTTTATATATTTATAAATATATAAATATATGCTATAGATCAACTACACAAATTGTGAAATATGGATTATCCTTCAAAAAAAAAAAAGATGATAAACACAATATAATGTAATATCTATCCCTAAAATGTAATGAATTATTATAATCACAACTAGATATTAATTAATGTATATTTATATCAATGTATTTTAGAAATAAATATGTATATAGGAAATTATGGTTTTGAAAACATCCTTATACATCTCAAATTATTATCCAATTACTTGGTAATTAATTCTATAATATCTATAACCATAAATATTTATTTAGTAATTAAATTAAAGATTTAAAATCTCTTTAAATTGTGTTACCCAATTTAGTGACACAACGGGTAAAATTTCCAGGCTATTTTTTATGAAACACTAACTTTATATATATATATATATATATATATATATATATATATATATATATATATATATATATATATATATATATATATATATATATATATATAT
>BMAC01000884.1:45215-57424 GCA_014905375.1 Phtheirospermum japonicum | reverse complement strand
AAAATCAATCACTCTCAAATATCCGGGAGAAGTGCCCTCCGACCAGAGTTACCTTCTCCCGCGATCCTCTTTATATATATATAATTAAATTAAAAAAACTGGACTGATTTTAGCACTACAGTACTGTGTAAAAAGCACAATAAATCTGGACATATAATTGTACTATGCAATATTAGATCTAAAAACAGGATTAGTCCTAAGTTCATATATAATGACGAGTTCTCATTTGAACTCAATCCTCTCTCTCTGTGTGTGTGTATATATATATATATATATATATATATATATATATTAAGTGATACAAATTGGGGATAACAGTTCTTTCGAACCACAACCCCTAACTAAATGATTTAATACGATACATATATACCCATATATATACTCTATATATAAACGCACACACAAGTAATATATCTGTATATTATATATGTAGGTGCATAAAAGATTAAAATAACCACAAAATCTTAAATTGAGTCATTGAATGGACACGTGATTGGGAAACTTGTTGTTGGGATTATTTTCATGCAAAAAAAAGGATTTGCATGTGATCTTTGTCCCCACTCTATTTCCTTCCCTTCCCTTCCTTCCACCTCTTCACATACGCGCGCGAGCACACATTTTGCAATTAATTCACTAAACAATAATAATATTAGCCACATTTATATACTGGATTTTCTTATGGACAAGTTGAGCACGTGGTGGGCACTCCTCCAATTTGGACTATGCTCCGTTCACCCTGAATGCCGCGGCCCGCTGGGCTCTACCTGAGGCCCAATACGATATGAAATATCTTGTTCAAGTTCCAATCAATTTGGACGAAATGCAAGGGAAACAACAAAAATTGGTAGATTTAAGGTACTTTTATTATTATTATTGTTATTATTTATTTATTTATTTTTTCACTTCGAAATATTTTTATGTGAGGAAATTGTTTATTACTTAATGTGGGAAATATATCTTAAGTGTGTATTTGTATTTATCATTTAATTATTTTTGGACTAAACTAAGCTATCATATTTTTTGTATATAAATTTGATATGAAAAACAAGTGAGTAAGTATCTACTGACTCGATTTAGGGGATTACTGAAACCCTAATTTATATGCAGCGTACACACTTATATGATTGTAGTTCTCAATCTTACGCAGCAAGATTTGCTTTTTGTTTCTTGGCTAAGAAATAACAAAATTTAGCTGATCACATAGCAATATCATGAACCAAATTCCATTCGTGTTTGTGTTTATAGAGATTAGTTATCAAAATGTATATCGTATTCAGAGTATTAATCTTGATTAATCAAGTATTTTATAACTCATAAGTCTTTGATGATTCGGCATGATGTTATTATGTCCAATAATCTCTGTATTGTTCTTAAATATTTATGAATTATATATTTATGTGCATGTTGTAATAAACTACCAACAATAATTCCATGTTTTAGATTTTAATGATAAGTTTTGAATTTGTTCCTCTAAAACTCAACAGATGGGTGCATGAAGCAAATGACAAAACCCCAAGGTATAGTGTTTAATTAGTGCTTGAAAAACATCCGTGGGATAGCAAACAAAATTGCTATGTCCACCTCCAAGTTTTGTTGCCCTTCATTGGCGAAAATAATGTTTGAAAAGTATTTTCTAAATAGAAACAGGGTTCGAAGAGTTTAGTGATATGCCAATGTTTCAATTTTAGAGGCATCCTTCGAACAAAGGGGACATGGATGAAAACTGATATTCGATTGAATATCAAAATATTATGGTGACTTATTGATAAGTCCAAAAAGTTGGGTTACCAAATAAAGGGGACACTAATCTCAAAATAGAGATCAGCGACCTAAATTGGTGATAAAAGATGTCTCAGCGACCTCAAAAACCTCCAGCAATTGTCACAGCGACCTCACCGATCCTGCAAAACAACGCCTAGAACGGGCCGAATTTCGAGCCCGTAAAGGCCCTCCGACGCTTAAGTTAATAAGCGAAAAACACACTCCTCTCTCTCTCAATAATACGGTGAACTCATAATAATAGTATGATAATCAATACAAAATAAGAGACAAAAGCCATGTTTTATAGAGATAGGAGAAATCCTCCACTATCTAGGGTTACCTTTCATAACCAGAATTCCATTCATACCATGTTTCTTTCACCGACTTTCAATTGGGACTCTTCCCATATGATAAGTTCCCATAAACATGAAACTTCTTAATATATATTACCGAAATAAGCAATCGGAACTTTTCCCATATGATAAGTTCCCATAAACATGAAACTTCTTAATATATATTACCGAAATAAGCCTGGGCATATAGCCCACCAAGCCCATATACATATCAAACTCTCAATCAGGCTCAAATACTCGGCCCAACCCACCAGAGATCACGACCCTATATGAGAACTCATCCTCATACTACAGGTTGCTACTCCAGATACATCAACTCGCCCACTTTTGAGGAACAGCCTTCGGCTCGTTCACCTCTCAAAGGCATAATATTGAGGAACAGCCTTCGGCTCGTTCACTTCTCAAAGACGTAATACAGCTCGCTCATCTTCCAGGAGGCACACCCTCTCCTGGAAATGAGGTCGCCTTCCACAAATACCCATACATATCACATAATATTACATACGAATATTTTTGTCCACATCACTTATGTTAGCCTCCCAAATATCATAACACGCTTTGCCTATTATTTCACTATATGAAGTTCGTTCTAATTAAATAAATCCAAGGTACTTTATTCGTATACCAAAATCTCAAATACTCACTCCGAAGATCTATTTAATTGTCATTTTAAATTTTTTGTTGAGAATTAGGAAACATAAACACATATTTTATCAATCCTAATATTTCTAATTAGTGCGAAAAGTATAACCTCGCCTAGACCTTGCGCTATTTCCCAATGTGCACACACAAACACGTCAGAAAAGGACCACCGGGAGTTTTCCGGTGAAAACCTTTCCGATGCTTAAGTCAGAAAGCGTATAGAGTGTTTTTTAGTGAGCAAAGCAAGAAATGCAGAAAGAATGACATACCTCTCTCAGTCTTGGGGTTGAGATATTTATAGCTTTTCCCAGTGGGGACCCCAGTCGGGATCCCGGGAGCACATGTCGCGAATCAAGGGCCGTTACTCAACCAATTCTGACAAGTGGTCCCACTTGTCTCCTTATTAGGGGTCAGGGAGTCAGGTCTTCCTTACTCCAGCTCTTCCTTTTTCCTTTTCCCTATATCACCTCAGTCTTAATATCAGGATCCACTCTAGTTCTTTGGGGATTTGCCTGTAGAGCACTTCACTAGCTCAGGACGACTCCCAAACTATAGTAATCTCCCCTTGAAGAAATCAGGTCAGGAGAAGTCTCGAGCCATAACCATCCTCCTTTGAAATCCGTTTTCTCTCCAAGAGGCTTAGTCAGACCTTTCTTAAGACCGATCTGGTCTCACCATATTTCTTTCATTCCCGTTATCTCAAATCAGGTCTACCCAAAATCAGGTCTGACCTATTTATGCCATATCAACTCCTCCCCCCGAAATGGTTGGGGTAGAGCTGTCATGAGGTCCCACACTCTTATTACTTCTCGTACTTGCACGGATCCCTAGAAATCCGCCTGACAACCAGGCCTAATTATTGGCATTAGTGGTGTCGGCCCATATTCCCAAACGGTTACCATACCCTCACGCTTTTTCAAGTACTGACACGTCAGCCTTACTCTAGGACGGTTGACGCCCCAGCTCATCACCTAGGGTACTGTTCATCTGCCCACATTAAATGCGAGGATCCCATCAAATCCCGCCTTTCTCGATTTCCGTTTTTTGAATTTATCTATTCTCCTTTTATTCCTGCTTGACTCTTTCTCTTTCTCTCACTTTCACAATTTTCATTTCTTAAAATTTCTCGAGTCTCTCCGTTTTCTCTCTGCTGTTCCGGTGGGCTTTCTTAAAATTTCCCAGTTTAATTTCTCCGGCAAACTTTTACATACCAGGTACCTCCTCAATCCTTATTCCTTTTTTTTTAATTTTCTGATAATGGCATCGTCTTTTCCTAACACTCCCCCTATTAGTACTTTGCCGGCGGTGGGAGCTTCTTCTCCCCCACCGTCCGCCGCCCCAGGAGCGGCTGTGGTTTCCTCGTCTTCACCGTCTGCTTCTCTGGCGATGACGACAGTCTCTTCTTCTTCCCCATCTGCCTCTCCGGCGACGGAGACGGCTTCCTCCTCTCCTTTATCTTCATCCACAGCTGCGGTGGCTGTCTCCTCTTCCTCCGGGGGCCTGGAATACCCTCCGACCGCCCCTGACCACCCTAAAATTCCTTCTATACTCAGTAAGCGGACGGTGGAGGAGATCCGCTACAAATATAAGATTTCTGACCCCTATGATCCCTACTGCCCTCCGGCGTGCATTTTGGCCTACCAGGCGCCGACGGGTTGGTTGACTTTTTATGTTGACCAGTTTCAGGCGGGCCTGCGTCTCCCCGTAAATCCTCTGATGCTAGAGATAGCCAATATGTATCAGATTCCTGTTTTCTAATTTACCCCCAACTCTTTCAGAATCATGGTCTGCTATAATCTGGCCATGCGTCATGCAGGTCTTGCACCAACGGCTCATACTTTCTTCCAGCTTTTCCAAGCGAAGAGCTCTTTCCCAGGCTGTTTCTATCTTACAGCCAGACATGGGGTCCATTTTCTTTTTAAGCTTCCTACCTCTAACAAGGATTGGAGGAGGAAATTTTTCTTCGTCTGTTGTGGTGGGGACTGGGGTTTTAACCCTAAGCCCGTTGAGAAACTGCCTTCCTATCCACATATGTCCTCAGTGGACAGACCTCCCTATACCCAAAAAGTCATATATACCCTTAACAAGAACCCCGTCAATGTTTCCGAGCTCCTTCTGCCTTCCGTCCTGGATCTCTTTAATGAAAAATCAGAAACGGGCCCCTTAACCCCAGAGATTGGTAAAATTTTTCTTTTTATCCTGGTCTGTCAAATTACGCTTTTGATTCCCATGTCTTATTTTCTACTTTTTCTCTTTTTAGAAAAGATGATGCGACAGATGTTCGAGGCAGCTAAGAAGGGAAAAGAGGTTGCCCCAGAATCTCGAGCTCAAGCAGTGGGTTCCTCCCCTTTTCCACAGGTCCAGGGTTCTCAACCTTCCCAACTTCCTCCACGCCCTTCGTCGACGGGAAACCTCATCCCCATCTCTGAATCCAAGGAGGACGAGGTTCCTCTGTCCAAGAGGGCTCGCACGAACTAGAGCAGGCATGAGCGCACCACCTCTGCCGCGGTTCCAGCTCCGCCCGTCACTCGCAGCGCGGGCCTTCCTGTCAAGACCCCTATCCTGAACTATTCTAGCGAGGTAGTGGTTCGGCATGTGAGCGGGCAGTGCGCGCCCGAGGATATGAGTATTTTGGAGAATTTAAGCGACCGGGAGTTGCTGGAGTCTTGGTGTCAAGATGAGGCAAGGGTAAATCCCTCTTTTCTTCCCTTCTCTTTTTCCTTTATTTATATCTCCTTTTTCCCTTTTAACGTTCTAAATCTTTCCTCATACCCAGGCCGAGGCCAAGAGGGCTCTCTTGGATATTAGGGCAACCCGTTCCATGATTCAGTTCGACGCCATCAAGGAGAACAAGATGTTGTATGAGAAGATGCAGCGCTTCTGCGCTTTGGCTAGAGAGAGGATAACTGAGACAAAAGGGTGAAGGGAGAGCTGGCTGAGATGAAGAAAGCCCAAGACAAGATGCTGGAAACAGCTCGTTCTGAGGCAAGAGATGAGGCCCTGGCAGAGGCGAGGAGTTTGGCGGATGCGACCTTAGCTAAGGCCAAGGAGGAGTGGAGAACTGAGTTTCTGAACTCTGAGGAGGGCCTGAAGTTGGTTCAAGCCAGCAGGGAGGCAGCACAAAAAGCCTTCCGGGGATCTAAAGAGATATATACTCTACTCTTTCCCGAGGAAGTGGTCTATTACCATCTTGGCCTAGATGAGCAAGCCAAGTGGGCCCTAGAGGCCCACTTTTGACCGAGACCTGCCCCTGCAGAACTCGCCTGAACCCCTCTCCTTTGCCTATGCCCCAGATCGGGATTGCCTTCATACCGTTGGGGCCGCGGAATTCGTTGAGCATGTCTTCTCCGTCTTAAACTCTTCTGTGCCTGAGCAGCCTCAGCCAGACCTGGCTCTCGCTGTGGTCTCTCAACCAGCTTCTTCTCCCTCCCCAGCCTTTTCAGGTTTGGGTGAGCTGCCAGGCGGAGCTTCTCCAGGCACCTTATCTGAAAGCGCTGTGGACCAGCTAGCGGTGAAACTGGATGCGGAGATAGAGGCTGAGACTTAGAGTTTTAGGACTTTTGTTTTTATTTCTAGACAGACCTGTAGTTTGCCTGCGTGGCTGGTCTGACATTTGCTGTTTCCTTTAGATATATACTGCGGATAATTTTCATTAATAAATATGTTTTGTCTTGTACCGACTCTTGGGTTTCTAGGGTTTCCTGATTTTCCAGAAACCCTAGTACTTTTGAATCTTTTGCACATGCCTTTGTTCTTCTTTAAATTTGTGCCCGCATTTATCATTTTTCTTCAATTTTCTGAGATGTCTTCCGCTTCCCTTCTCGAGGAACTTGATACTGTAAAACGAAAGAATATCTCCCTGTTTGTGGAAAACTTTAAGCTTTCTGACAAACATTCCGTTCTCCGTGAGAAGATGGACTATCTGTATCGTCTCTTGGAGAGGAAGAGACAAAAGAAATGCCATTACAAGAGAGAATGGGCGGAGCTCCGACAAGTAAAGCGCCAGTTGCAGGAAGAGAAAGCCGATTTAACCGAATCGGTGAATCGACTGACTGTCGCCGCCGGCAAGGCCCATGCTCTTTCTGCGCGAGCCGACAAGTACCGTCAGCGTTATCACGAGACTGAGCGTGAACTCTGGCATGTTCGTTGAGATCTAGCTTCGGATCGGAGAGCTTCAGGTTCTCATGGATGAATGTTTTCTGGGGCTTTCTTGTTGAATTTGTCCATGTTCCTGCTTTTCATTTTCCTGCAATGTAATCACTTTCGCAAGCTTATGTATCAAGCTTTGAGTAATTTTATCAAAACGCTATAATTACGAGTATCTTTTATTTTGAGAATGTTTCAATTTTCCTTTACTTTTTTCTCAATCATTTTAATCGAATTAGGGCTTTTTGGCCAACCCAGGATTTTTTAAGCTTTTCGCCAGATCTGGCTCATCATACCAATCAGCTCGGGTATATGGGGCATCCGCCTTTAGTTAATCGGAGCTTAAACTAACAATCAGGTCAGGAAATTGGGGTATCTGCCCTTAGCCAATCCTGGCTTAAACTGACAATCAGGTCGAGATCTCGGCGAATCTCTTCTCTACAGCCGCTTCCACGGCTTTGCCAATGAGCTTAGACAGTTGCCTGAGAAGGATGTCGTTCAACAACCCACCAGCGACAGGCGTAGGTCCGCCATAGGGGGGCGGCACGGTTCCAGATCCAGTGGCCACTGACGGTTCTGCCCCCTTGGGCCTTGCTGCTGACGGCTCTGCCGACCGCGGCATACCCCACGGCGCGGCGGAGCTAGTAGTTCCGCCGAGCTCTCCCACCAAATTCCGTCGTAACCCATTGGAAGCCATTAAAAAACCTCGCGTCTTAGCCCAGATTTTCCCACATACGAAGCCAATTGTTTCACCCAAAAGTATAACCTCGCCTATACCTTGCACTATTTCCCAATCTGCACACACAAACACGTCAGAAAAGGACCACCGGGGGTTTTCCGGTGGAAACCTCTCCGATGCTTAAGTCAGAAAGCGTATAGAGTGTTTTTTAGTGAGCAAAGCAAGGAATGCACAAAGAATGACATACCTCTCTCAGCCTTGGGGCTGAGATATTTATAGCTTTTCCCAGTGGGGACCCCAGCCGGGATCCCAGGAGCACATGCTGCGAATCAAGGGCCGTTACTCAACCAATTCTGACAAGTGGTCGCACTTGTCTCCTTATTAGGGGTCAGGGAGTCAGGTCTTCCTTACTCCAGCTCTTCCTTTTTCCTTTTCCCTATATAACCTCAGTCTTAATATCAGGATCCACTCTAGTTCTTTGGGGATTTGCCCATAGAGCACTTCACCAGCTCAGGACGACTCCCAAACTATAGTAATCTCCCCTTGAAGAAATCAGGTCAGGCGAAGTTTCGAGCCATGACCATCCTCCTTTGAAATCCATTTTCTCTCTAAGAGGCCTAGTCAGACATTTCTTAAGACCGAGCTGGTCTCACCATATTTCTTTCATTCCCGTTATCTCAAATCAGGTCTACCCTAAATCAGGTCTGACCTATTTATTGCCATATCAAGAATGAAGTAGCAAAATCAATAATGGGGCTTGAAGTTAAAGATGATTGGCGTACGCCCATCTGGGACATTCTTGTCAAGGCAAAAGAAGGTTTAGTAAGATTGACGACAAAGGAAGCTAAGACAGCACCTTGTTTTTGTGTTATAAATGAGGAACTATACAAGAGATCGCGTTTTGGACCTTTTTTGAAATGCTTAGACAAGGAGCAGGGACTGGAAGTGTTAAAACAGATACACAAAGGGTACTGTGGGGATCATGCAAAAAGCAGAGCGTTGTTGGGTGATTTGTACTTTTTTGTATGCATTTTTGTTACTTTTTTGTGTTGCGTTCGCATGTGTTTTGCTTGCATTTATGGGTATTAGGAGTTTTTTTTTTTGCCTGTTTTGTTAGTTTTAGGTTTTGTAGTGTTTTCTTTGTTTTTAGTAGTTTTTCTTATATTTTCTTACTTTTTTTATTAGTTTTTGTTTTGACGGTCAAATTTGGTCAAAGTGGGCCCACGACGAGGTCGGAAGATGATTCAAACCCGAGAAATTCGTTTCCAATCCACAACATATCTTTGGTGTGAGGATCGACCGGAAATGACGAGAAATGTGGCCATTTTCATTGTCAACTCTTGCATTCTCGGTGGATGTCTCAGTTGTTGTAATACAAGCATAACAACCACTTGTGCCATTTGCCTCCACCTTATATCATTGGAAATTTGAGAGAAATTTCTAAAACTCTTGTGTTTATAACAACCCCAAATTATGAGTTTAAGAATGATAAAAAGCAGTTTTAAGTGGAGACAGTTCGTCGTGGCCTCACTTGTGGCGGGTTTTGGTGCGCAGCCCATAACTCTCGGAGGAGAATTCTAAATGATACAAATCGAACGCCAAATGAAATCCAAGAGGAAGGGCTAAATTTCATATGAAGACATCGTTGGCTGATTCCATATATTTGTCAGTCGATCGACTGACGGCAAAAAGTTTGGCTGTTCGAGGATGAAGCATTCGATAGACTCTAACTACATATGAAGGTTGATGCAATTGAACATCCCACCTCCAGTCGATGATTTCGTAAACCTCCTTATACTTGCTCTCATTATTTTGAAAATAAGATGATATAGCTTCTTTGGCTTTGTTAACCGCCTCGTAAATATATCCCCTTGGAGGCTTTTCCTCTCCATCAACAATGTGAAGTAAGTGAAAAAGAGGAGAAGCAAACTTAAGATCAAGATCAATATTATTCCAGATCAACATGTGATTCTAAGATCTCTTGGATTTTTTCTTCAAATAATTTATTAATCTTATGCGCATCATTTTCATAATTCGATGCATTAACCAAGTCAAGAAATACAGTGCCTCTGGGAGAGTTCACCAAAATGTTGATCAAGGTTTGGTTTCTCCCATCGGTCCATCTATCACACATCAAAGTACACCCATAATGCTCTGTTGCTCGTACATGATCCTCTATCATATTGTTAAAACTTCTTTCTCTTCTTCAAGTAGATGATTTTCGACTTAATGATATGTAGGCGTGTGACAGTCTTGGTTAATAATTTCCTATAGCTTCAATCATAGGTCCGAAACTAGGAGGATTGACTACATTAAGAGGGGTCCCACAATTATACAAGAATCTTGCAATCTTCTGATGCACTCCTTTCATCACCTCTTTTCTATAGGGGTCATTCTCATCTATCTTCTTATGTTTTCCTTTGTAGACCTTCACAAAAACTTTTGTATCTGGGTGAAGTTGCAATTTAGAGCTTATATTTTCTCCAGCTTCTTAGATTAAGGTTTCTCCAAGTTGCTTTTAACTCGTTTATATCCCGCTCTTGAATGGGGGTCATTTTCTTCATCTTCGAAATCTTCATCATCAACCATGTCATTAATATTAATAAACTTGTTATTGTTCTTGTGATTGCTTTTTGGTAGCTGAATCGAACTTTTTCGCGTTTAAAATAATGAAAAGCTCGTCCGCAAGAGAACGGAGCTATTGTAGGCAATAAGCTGACTCGAGTCGAATCACAAGGAAGACTAATCGGAAACTATTCCGGTGTTCGATTTTATGAACATTACTACAAAATAAAAAACTGAATTAAACTAAACTAAACACGCGATCAAATAAGGTTTGAGGTTTTCTAACATCTACGAGKWATAAAATTGAAAGATTTTAAAACGATAAAGAAAACGAGGGTCTAYTGTGRCGGAATCGTCTCCACGATTGGGGTTGTCAATCCCGATGGTTCTAAACGACCCTAAGCACACCAAACCGATAAACTTAGCTGAAAACAAACATCATCATGATCAACTTCATAATAACAACGCAAYCATGATCATAATCGATAAGAGAAATAAACAACTAATCTAACGAGAACTAACAACTAAACTACTAAAGCAAATAACATAAATTAACAACTAGGAAAAACCATAAAAGGTTTATACTAAATTAACAAAACCAAAGTACATAACAACATCAAAGCAAAGATTATTAAAGCCAAATACACAAAGCAATAAAAAGTGCAGAAAAACCTATAATCTATAAAAGCATCAGCCATCGAACGATCTTCAGCGACGAGAAGCGACCTTGAACGTCGAACGGAAGCGAAATAACGAAACTACAAACTATTTAACTCTGAATTTGCATGAATCGAAATGGTGGCATGAACCGAGGGTTCTATCATTGTTCTGGACCTTTCCCCCTCGTCTCAGCCCTTTGAAAATGAAGAAACCACCGGATTTATATAGAATTTCAAAAATAACCGCTCAAACTGCCGGAGCGTCGACGGTGAGTGCATCGACTGACGGGCCTAGGATCGACGCTTTAGAACCTTTGCGTCGATGGTGCGTCAGTCGACGCGAGCCAGGCTGCACGCGTCGGCAGGCAGTGCGTCGACTGACGGGCCTAGGATCGACGCTTCAGAATATTTGCGTCGACAGTGCGTCAGTCGACGCGGGCGTTGCGTCGACGGTGCGTCAGTCGACGCACCTGCATGGCTTCGGCTCGTCGCTCGTCCCGTTTTCCTCGTTTTGAGCTGAGATATTAACATTAAAGAAAATTAGATTATTTCATACAAAATAAAGTAAAAACACATCGAACACCATAAGAAACGAAAAACATAAAAAAGGAAGAAAAACGATAAAAAGATAAACTTAAAACATATAAAAGCACACAACATACGATGCAAAAACACACGAAAATCACATACAAATATGTACAAATCAACTCCTCCACACTTAGCTTTTTGCTTGTCCTCAAGCAAAATCTAATCTAGACGTAGACAAGGAAAAAGCTAATTACCCGATGACTTAATGACTAATGCATCCATATGATTCAAGAAGTTAATGCATTAGATCGACTAGAAACTCAACTAAAAGGACGACACGATAACGTTGAGATAAGAGATTTAGACTAGCTTCCGAACACCTAAAAGTAAACGAGTTGACCTCCATGTACGTCACGTATCCATGCCTCGGCCAAAGTCTATCCCTGCTCAAACCGCCAAGTCGTCACCCGACTAGCCCAGTCATCTATACACCTCTTTAACAATAAAATCTAAGAAATAAAAAAATAAAAATAAGAACTCAACTTGTACAAGGTTTTCTCTTCTTGTACTTATATTTTTTTTTCTTTTTCTTTTATGATGTTTGTTTTCGGCTAAGTTTATCGGTTTAGTGTGCTTAGGGTCGTTTAGAACCATCGGGATTGACAACCCCGATCGTGGAGACGATTCCGGCGCACTAGACCCTCGTTTTCTTTATCGTTTTTAAAAGCTTTTAATTTTATTGCTCGTAGATGTTAGAAAACCTCAAACTCTTATTTGATCGCGTGTTTAATTTAGTCTAGTCTAGTTTTTATTTTCATTTCTACGTACGTAAAATCGAACACCGGAAATAGTTTTCGATTAGTCTTCCTTGTGATT
>BMAC01000884.1:15351-39276 GCA_014905375.1 Phtheirospermum japonicum | reverse complement strand
GAAGAAACCACCGGATTTATATAGAATTTCAAAAATAACCGCTCAAACTGCCGGAGCGTCGACGGTGCGTCAGTCGACGCGAGCCATGCTGCACGCATCGACAGGCAGTGCATCAACTGACGGGCCTAGGATCGACGCTTCAGAACCTTTGCATTGACGGTGCATCGATGGTACGTCAGTCGACGCGAGCTAGGCTGCACGCGTTGGCAGGTAGTGCGTCGACTGACGGGCCTAGGATCGACGCTTCAGAACATTTGCGTCGACGGTGCATCGACAGTGCGTCAGTCGACGCGAGCCAGGCTACACGCGTCGGCAGGCAGTGCGTCGACTGACGGGCCTAGGATCGACGCTTCAGAACATTTGCGTCGACGGTGCGTCAGTCGACGCGGGCGTAGCGTTGACAGTGCGTCGACGGTGCGTCAGTCGACGCACCTGCATGGCTTCGGCTCGTCGCTCGTCCTGTTTTCCTCATTTTGAGCTGAGATATTAACATTAAACAAAATTAGATTATTTCATACAAAATAAAGTAAAAACACATTGAACACCATAAGAAACGAAAAACATAAAAAAGGAAGAAAAACGATAAAAAGATAAACTTAAAACACATAAAAGCACACAACATATGATGCAAAAACACACGAAAATCACATACAAATATGTACAAATCAGTAGCTATAAACACTCTGCACTCTTCTCTAACTTCTTCAGGACACCTCAGACATTTTGTGACATTTTTGAAGCCTCCAGTTTGATGTTGCTTCACTTGATAGACACCTCAATTCAACCTCTTCTTACAATAATTACGCGTAAAATAAGTTACATTATTCTCATCTCTGATCGAATACTTCCAAGCTGGGTCTTTTCTATTTTCACTCTCCATATTATCTACTAAAAACAAAGCAAAACAAGTTGTTACATAATGAACACAACAATCATAAAGACATTCAACTAGGAAGAATCAAAAGAGCCTCGAAAAGAGAAACGGTTAGGGGTGTCAGTTTTTACCCGGCGGGTCAGGTTACCCACTGAGTACTCGAGGTTTTGGGTAGGGTGGTGTAATACCCGGTATGAATAGTACCGAGTACGGGTAGGGTATGGTCCACATTTTTTACCAATTACCCTACCCACCTACTCGATTATAATTTTAATATTATATATTATATTGTGTATGACATATATTGTATCGTATAATATGTTATGATATATATTTTATATAATATAATATAATATAATATAATATATTATATACATTTAAAAATAGAAGGACATGCTATATCAGACAGAGATTAGAGTCTATTGATCATCTTGAGGCTCTCACGAAGAAGCGTTTCAGCTTCTTTTCAGTATAAGATCGACAAGCTCAATGAGCAGGCTGAGGGGGGACATGTGTCTTGCTGAGAAGGATATGCACACCACTGAAGAGACTCTTAGGTGTGTTCGAATCGAGGGCCTCCCAAGACCGAGTTTGACCTTAACCAGGGAGATGGATGTTGCACGCCACAAGTCTTTTAACAATGGGTGAATAGAGGGTCTAATTGAGGGCAAGAGACTGGAGACTGCATAATATAAACATGAGTAGATGTTTGCGATCTCTCATGCTAGTTTTATTCTTGATACAAGGAGTGCTCTTAAGGTGCTTCCAGAGTGAGTAATTCTCTCCGTTTAGGATGGGAGGTCGCGGATTGCCTTGAGCGTCCATAAGTCAATGAATTTACAAAACAAGGATCGAAATACTTGATGTTAAGTACCCTTCTCTGGTGCCAATTGTAGTTTTGTAGATCTATGATTTTGAAAAATGATGTTAAGTCTCGTGATAAATAACACCAATCTTAACATCAACCAGTTTGAATATGTAAACTTATAACACAGCAGATGTTATGATTGATGTTAAGAAACACCAGTAATAACACCAAACAGATAAATATTGAATTAGCAGCGGAATAAGAATAAATGAACACACTTACTAAACTTTTAGTCCGTAAGTAAAAGTACTTACGGACATGGGTATTCAAACTCAAAAACTATATTACTTAATCGTTCAAGGTCAATTACAAAATGTTTCAGTAATATATGAAAAACAAATGTATCAACACTTGATACACAAATACTTGTTTGCCACGATTGATCAGATCTCCTCCGTTGGTTACGCAACGTTGAAGATCTCTTGATTCTGAATTGTAGCTCCAAGTAGGGCTTGTGTTTTGCTTTCTTGAAATCGTCCAGTGCTCTTTCTGTCAAAACCTTATCATTGTGTGTATTGTTTCATTTGCGTCGTTCTTCCTTATAAATAATCAAGACCCCTAGTCTTGATAAACAAGTTAAGCTAATAATAAGGAAATTAAATAAAATCCTAAACTACCTTTAGGAAATAAATCTAGACACCTAAATAAAAAAAAGTCCACGAAAGGCAAACACACAAAAAAGAAAAATCGCCGAGAATATTATTCTCAACACTCATATTGAATAATATTTTCAACTGAAGGATATTCAAACTCTTCAAACGGCAATAAAGCATCATAATAATTGTTAAGATAAAGTTCTAAACCACTTTCTCTATTATTAGGATCTAATAATTTAGCAACTAAGAATATATTTGGAATGTAATAAAAATACTTCAACCATTTTCTTTTCATATAAATAACACATTCTTCCAATCGTTCATTTTTCATGCTCTCCCTAAAGATGAATGCAATTTTAACACAATATTCAACAACAAGGTGAGAAGTACGATAATAAACACCGAAAATAAATTAGAAGCATCATCAAAAATCTTTAAAAGTTTTTTCAAATAATTACATGTAGTCCATTGGTTTGTATATAACATAGTTCCAGTTTTGTTGGCTAAAAAATGAACACAACAACTCTTTATACAAATATGTATCTTTTAATAATTTATATGTAGAGTTCCAACGAGTAGGCACATCAGTTGAGATTTTTTTCCTTCAAACCCGTTTCCTTACAAATATCACCCATTTTCATTGCAAAGATTTATTTCTATGAATACACATGACCGCCGCTTTAATAGGAGAAAGTTCATTTTTCAAAGCATTCAAACCATCCTGAGCACACAAATTCAAAATATGACATATTCATCTAATATGCAAAAACAAGCCACTAACAGATGATTTACAAATACGAATAAGCTCATTAACACTAGTCGTATTAGAAGTTGCATTGTCAAATGAAATAGATAATATTCTTTCAACTAGACCATACTCTTGACAAATCAAATGAATTAATTGACAAATATTATGTGCATGTTGAGGAGGTTTAAAATCTCTATATGCAAGCAAATGTTTTTATAAAGTAAATGAATTAACAACCCAATGACATTAAACACCCATGTAAGAGATTCGTTCCCATTGATCACTCCAAACATCCAAGCAAATTGAAACTTTATTTGGTAAACTAGCAAATTCATTACATATGTTTAACTTATATTCACCAACAACTATCTTAATATCACGAGTAAGGGTAGAGCGTGAGACACTCGTACTCGAGGGATTAAAAGAAAGTTGGGTGAACTTTTCATATAAATCATCACCGAAAAAGTTAAAAGGAAGAGATATCGAAGAAACAAATTTTGCTAATTCCTTTCTATGAGTAGTGTCGAAATATGTAAATAAATAATAGGAGTTCATACTCACCTGTCCTCCTTGCAGTTGTGTTTGAGTCTTATCGATACCGACTTTGTAGGGGTGTTTGTTGTTGAGATGGTTACGCATATTCCCATATCCTCCTCCTTTTACGAATTGGTAAGATGATGGACAACAGTTGCAAGTGACAAGGTACCACCTTTTTAGTTTTTTGTCGTCTTCCGGAGGTGGCTCGTTTGTGGGTGGCGGGATCTCAATTTTTTAAAAATGTCAGATTTTAACTCCGTTGTTGCCCGAGAATGAGTTTTGGGGTTTCTTGGAGGCAAATCATCGTGCTCTACTTCCTCTTCATTAGGCGACACTTCTTCACCGGCAAAGGCGGCGGCGGCGGCTCAATAACAATGATCAATGTCGGTATCACTCAAATCTTCGTCAATGTCGATGAGATTGGGATTGTAGTCACCGACCGAAAAAGTGTTACCTTGTGATAAGCCGACGGGATGGACATGGCGTCGTCATCGAGTGCTATACTCTTCCCCTTATCGGCTCGACGAGAACGAGAAGAACCTCCACGGCTTGCCATTTTTTTTATATAATAAGATTAATACAAAAGAAAAAAAAAAGAAAAGAAAGAGTAATAGTATGATTATAAATAGAAAGTAAGAAATATATATGAAACTATAACACTAAACTTAATAAAGTTTAGGATTAAGAATGCTTGATAATTAAAGAAACTTAGTAAATCACAAAATTTGCAAAGAGGGACAATGTAGAATAGAGAGATTATAAAAGATGATAGATTGGTGTGAGAGAAATGAGTTGGGAATGAGGGGTATATATAGAAGTGAAAAAAAATAAATAAAAGCAGGCGGGTAAACCGCCGGTTTTGGACCAAACCGGCCAGTTTCTGTTCAAACTGGCGGTTTGATCAACGGTCACTTGATCTCGACCGTTGATCATCAACGGTCATTTAATCAAGACCGTCGATTTCAAACTAGGCGTTGACCGCGCCCAACGGCTAGAATTTGACCGATTGAACCGTCGGTTTGAATCGACCAAAAATTTTTAAGTTCTCAAACCGCCGGTTTACGGTTTGCAAAAATGTGGAACCGAACTGCCTTAACGGCGGTTTCGTTCGGTTCAAACGTGGTCAACAGTTTCCCCAACCATCGTCGATTTCAAATCAGGCGTTGACCGCGCCCAACGACTAAAATTTGACCGGTTGAACCGATCAATTTTTTTTTTTTTTTAATTCACCGGTTTACGATTTGCAAAAATGTGGAACCGGAATCGTCTTAACGGCGGTTTCGATTCTGATTCCTATTCAAACCGTGGTCAATAATTTTCTCAACCGTTGACCGCCAATTTGAATCGGCAGTTTGGCCGGTTCGACCGAACCTGTGAACACGTCTGATTGTCATTAATAAAAGGTCTTTGGCGGTAGTGTGGGACGAACAAGTAGAATCAATGTTTATTTTTTTTAATCTACGAACCCAACAGATGCCATTGTGTGAGACCGAAGACAAGTAGTTTTTGACATCCAATTAAATCGGAATGCAGATGGACGAATTTTTTTAATCTACAAAACATTTATATTTTCTGCGAACACGGTGTACTTGATTGACAGTTAAAAACGTAATTCAAAATCGTCCTCTTAAAGTGTTGGGACATTTACAATGACATTAACGCCGTTAAGAGGTCCGTCAAACGGGTGTTAAGTTTCAGTATAAATAAAGGCCCACAACGAAGTGCTGGTTATTATTATTAATGTCAGAGTGGGGGATGTGAATGAATGGACAAGTTGCCTTCCCGAGGTAAGCAAAAGTTGCAAAGGTAGCTGTCAATTTGACGGTAAGGATAACAAATAAAAGTTTAGGGGTGGGGATGAAATTTAAGGCTTTTTGTGGGGCCTTATCTTCTATAATTTTGCACTCCAGTCTGATGTTGACAGCTACCAGTGCTAGCGGAGGGGAAGAAAATGAAAATTGAAATTACGGTTGGGTACGTTTTTGCACGGCTAGAAAATTGGAATTTTGATAATACAGTTTGATATGAAAATATAATGATAAAAACATGATTAATAATTATGAATAGTGTATAATTAGAATTTTAAAAATAATCACTGAAATTGTTATTTAAAAATGATTAAAACTATTGGCAGCGAAAATAGTATTGTAAGAGAGTGAATAATATATTTATTTTCAATAAGAAAATGAATGACCAGTGTAGTTTCTAAAAAGAATTAGAAAAGAAAATCACATTTAGAGAGGATTTTCTTTTTCTTTTTTAAAAATCTAACACAAAAAATAAATACACGTATTCAGACGCATTTTGAAGTGAAAAAGTCCCATATTAACGTTCAAGGTACGCGTATAGATAATTAAGAAACAAATGAAACATGCATGCACATGCTGAAGTGTCAACAATTGTTTAAACATGTAGTTTTAAATAATTTATTATTATTATTATTATTATTATTATTATTATTATTATTATATTTTTTAATTATCGCCTGTATATGTACCAAAAATACTAACAATTTCAAGAATACGATTCTTTTTCTTTGACAATGAACGGTTGAGTGGATTTAATTTGAAACTTAAAGTTGAAAATCTTGAAACAAGTGTGTTTCAACTTTCAATAGTGGTCTAATCTAATTTTGGTTTGGACTTCGGTCTTTTTTTTTTTTTTTTGCCCCCTTCTCCTCGACGAATTATATTTCTTTTTAGTTTTTTAATAAAATGGGACTTTAAAGAGTAAAGGCTTAGTGATTCAATAGTCAATACACTTTGGGTTCAAATCGAGACATTTAATATTTGTTGGAATTTATTTTCATTAACTAACAAAGTATGAATTATATTGGTGAAATTAATAGCACATTAACTCTCAACTTTCAATGTTCAAACCAATGTTTAGATTGATTTCATGCTACTTTAATTTTAACTGCTGAATTGTGCACCACCATTTTCAACATATTGTTAACAGTATCATTGTTCTAAAAATTGTCATTAAAGAATTAAACGACCCTATTCGTACATATTTTTTTTTACGACTGGATTAGGTGTTCTGGCCGAAAATCGGTAAGAGCCTAAGCGATCTAGACTACACCCAATTGTGTTTTTTATTTTTTACAAAACCTATTTTTAAAAATAAAAAATAAAAATCAAGATATTAAATTATAATTTTTTGCCTTTTTATTTTAATTTTAGTGAAAATTAGTTTATTTTTTGGAAGTATGAACCTCAATTATTTAATAAGTTTGATTGTTATGTTGATTACAATTGATGTTTGGGGTGTTCTTATGTAAGCGAGTATTATTCAAATATGTGAAAAATTGATCACAATTATAGTTCATAGTTAGAAATACATAAATCTAATAATTTAGAAAATATGTTTCGATACTTCGATGAAAGTTCACCGGAAAAAAAAAGACGCTTTAAAAAAATTAGACAAATTTTGTTGATAATAAACATTTATTATGAAGCATGATTACACTATATTATCATGTATTTATATTTGACTTATTGTTCAAATTTATTATTTATGTTTAAATATTTATATTTATATTTTAAACCTTACATTATCGTTAACGATTTTTAAAAACATGCCAAATATATGCAGTTTGACATTTTAATATGGAGAAAGAATATACACTCACCATAGCTCACCTCAAATAAGCGCAACTTTATTCAATGTCATTATAACGAATCTTATATTTTGATGTATGATTTCAAAAAATATGATTGATGATTTGTCACTCGGTCGATCATATCGACAATTATTTTATTATACTATTTTTGTAATATCTCAATGTATAATACAGTAGTAGCATAGTATATTTATATATATGTCATTACCGAATTTTAAAACTTAGTCATTGGTTGAATACTCTTCAAAAGTTGTGATTAACGAGACAATGATACTGACTACTGTATACATAGATATAAATGATTTATCATTAAATTTTAATTTCTTGATGAACTATTTTGGGTGGGGTGTTGTTAGTTGATAGTTAACAACCCATAATTATAGTAGGTGATATTATGGGAGATTTTTCATAAAATTAGAATCAACAATTAAGGCCATATATATATATATGTATATATGGATAAATTCGTCTGCATTTCCCCAATTAGAAAACAAATATATTAACTATAGTTCAGTTATGTAGAAGGCCCTACTCTATAGCACGGTTCAAATAGGGTTGAACCAAAATAGAAGCTTGCATTTATTAGTTGCGAATAAATAAATAGTTACTATATGAGAAAGGCGAAGGGCATTTGGGGTATGGGATTTTATTTATAGATATTGACATGCATTATTGGAGAAAACGAGGAAATACAATAACAGATAGGTGATCTATTTTTGATTACCACATGGTTTTAATTAGATGTATTCAAACTATAATTTTACCCTTTCTCCTTTCAATTACGTATTATTTTTGCTGGGAACTTAGAAGCTGTTTTTTAAATTCCATTTTAAAATAAGAGTTTATTTTTAACCATTTAATTAAAACGATTTATTCCTAACTACAATTTATTTTTATTCTTATTTTATACTGTACTACCTATTAGAGTGTAAAATCTAAAGTAAAAGAAAGAATTATAAACTGTTGAATAAGTTCACCTCATTGCAGGTTTTCATAAAAAACTGGAGGTAAAGAAAGGTGAGAGGTAAATCATAAATATTCTCATTAATTCACGCATATGCCCTTCTGCTCATAAAGTACTATACGGTGAAAAAAGATTGCAGAACCCAAAGGTCCATAACAAGCAAAACAAACAAAAATGTACAAATTTTACCCACCAAATATTAATGGGAAATGGACAAAATATATATACAAAATAAAACAATATTTTAAAAGCGTTATGCAGTTTCCTAGCTGTATGTGCATGATATGAACTTTACACCAAAATGTTAAAAAAAAAAAAAGGTTTAAAAGGAAGAAAAAGTGTTAATTGTTAACTGGAGAAAGTAAATATTGATTGATTGGTTGGTTCAGCTTTCATCTCGCTGTTAAAAACAGCGGACTTGTGTGATGTGTTGAAACAGCCTCAAAAAAACTGGAAAGAAAATAAAAAAAAAGATTCAACCTTTACAACTTTTATTACATTTTGAGCCAAACCTAATAAGCATTTATTTGTTGTTTATGTAATACTCCAAAAAAAAAAAAAGATTTTATTTTTTTTGAAGGGGCATCCTTTTAGAGATAGATATTTGTATGTATATGTGGAGAGAGAAAGTGCAAGTATTAGTGATGAGAGAGAAAACTGGTATGGTACATTGTTGCAGGCACACTGCTGCTAAGTATCAGAACCTTGGCAGATGGTCTTTTAACCTTTTTCTCCCTCTTCAAAATAATTCCTCTCCAAATTTCCACATAAGCATATCTACCTATATATTTTTCTCTCTCTACATTTACTTACATTTACATGCAGTATTTTTCACACACTCTCTCTCACACACACTCTCTGCAGGCTCTCTGGCAGAACGATGTGATTGAACATTACAAAGCCCAGAGCCCTGCTGCTCTTCTTTTTTCCCCTCAGCACATTTTTTCACAATCTTCTTTTTGAGACTATTTTTTGCAATTTATATTATATTCCTCTTCTTCTTCTTCTTATGTCGGTGGGCCTTTTGAATCACTTCTAATTTTTGTGTTTTGCAACTTATGTTTAACAAACATACTTAGATGTGTTGGGATTTATCTGGGCTATGGCTAATTGTTTGAAAAAATGTGTTCTTGCTGGGTTTCTGGTTGTGTTCTTGAGCTTTGCTAGTGTGGACTGTGGTGATGATGGTGAGTGTTTGTTGGTGTGGGTTTTTTGTTTTATTGGGTTTTTTAAAAGATTAAAACTTTGGTAATCATTCTTGGCTTATTTTAATCATTTAATTACTATTTTACTTTTCAAAAGAAGTCAAGGTTTGTTTGTCCTTATTTATATAATCACGTCATTGTCAGAGCTAAACCTTGTAGTTTTGTCTTATTAGCATGCCCTTAAACCGTATTTATGCTATAAAAACACAATTTTTTTTAATATTTATTTATTACTGTTTTGGATAAAAGGGTCTATTTTGCTGGAGATGAAGAAATCATTTAGAGATGTGGATAATGTGCTGTATGACTGGACTGACTCTCCATCTTCAGATTTTTGTGTCTGGAGAGGGATTACGTGTGATAACGTCACCTTCAATGTTGTTGCACTGTAAGCTTTTTTATTTTGGCCCTGTTTTTAACTTTTTCATTGCTCTAGCTTAATAGATAGATGTGTCCTCTGATTAATTTCAGCTATAAAAAAGTGTATCTTTATTTATCTATCACTTACATTTGGTTTTCAAAGATTTGATTTTTTTAATGTTTATTTATTATGTGCATTTGTTACAGTAACCTCTCAGGTTTGAATCTTGACGGTGAAATTTCACCTGCAATAGGACAGCTCAAAGCCCTGCTCTCAATGTAAATTTCATTCATTTAGTTTTCTTGCAAATACTAGAGTTTAAAGGGTCTAATATCAAATGCGATTGTTGTGTGTAATTAAAACCAGTGATTTAAGGGGTAATAAGCTTTCCGGACAAATCCCAGATGAGATTGGGGACTGCTCAGCTTTAGAAAGCTTGTAAGTCTTTGTTTGGTTCACATAATTTAAGAAATTTTAATGATCTGTACAATGGATGATTGAGATTAGTTTTAACAGGGACTTATCGTTCAACGAGCTCTACGGTGATATTCCCTTTTCGATTTCGAAGCTGAAGCAACTTGAGAATTTGTAAGTTAAATCAATGTGCACCTATTTATCTTCTTTTTACTACTATTTCTTTTTCAAGTTTTTTTTTAATATTTATTTTTCTTGACAGGATTTTGAAAAACAATCAATTAATTGGCCCGATCCCCTCCACGCTCTCCCAGATTCCTAACTTGAAAATTCTGTGAGTAATTTCTGTATTTCTCACTTCAATTATATTTACTATTTATGATCATGAATAATTTGAGATTGAAGTGATTTCTAATTTATTGCTTTAGAGACTTAGCTCAGAATAAGCTGAGTGGAGAAATACCAAGACTTCTATACTGGAACGAAGTTCTTCAATATTTGTGAGTTAGTTTAATATTCTTAAATTTAGCTTTTCACTGTTTTAAAATTGATTGAACTATTTTGTTAATTATATTGAAACTAATTTTATTGCTATCAACTTAGGGGTTTGCGGGGGAACAACCTACAAGGCTCACTCTCTCCTGATATGTGTCAGCTAACCGGATTGTGGTATTTGTAAGTAATTTTTAATTTTTAGTTTTAATTATAATTTCTTATTAATTAATTTGAACTGTCCTAATCAGTTAAGTGCATTTGCAATGTGGCAGTGATGTTAGAAACAATAGCTTGAGTGGTTCGATTCCTGATAATATTGGAAATTGCACTGCTTTCCAGGTTTTGTAAGTACCTGACTCTACTATATTTATATATCGGAGTAAGATATAATCGACACTTTTTTTTTTAATAGTTAAGAATGATCTTTCATGGTTGTTAGGGATTTGTCATACAACAATTTTACCGGCGAGATTCCATTCAATATTGGATTTCTCCAAGTTGCTACATTGTAAGCTTTTTTTAATTTATTTAATTTTGGCGTTTTTACAATTTCTTTCATGTGGTATTTCAAATATATTCTGTTGCATGTAGGTCCTTGCAGAACAACCGTTTTTCCGGTCAAATTCCATCAGTCATTGGCCTGATGCAGGCACTTGCAGTGTTGTGAGTACATTTTTTTTACTTGCTATTTTTCTTCCAATTTTTCTGCGCCTCATCGATTTGTTGTTTACAGAGATCTAAGCTACAACATGTTGAGTGGAAAAGTACCAGCAATTCTTGGAAATTTAACGTACACTGAGAAACTGTAAGCCGTAACTTTATTATTATTTTTATTTTGTAAGGGACAACTAGATGAATTTGATTTATTGCAGGTATCTTCATGGTAACAAGCTGACTGGGTCCATTCCTGCTGAACTTGGAAATATGACGAAGCTACACTATCTGTACGAAAATACCCTTGTGCTTTCTATATGTTAAGTATATAATGAAAGGTAACTGAATATTTGTTGTTTACATGTATCCTTTTTTCAGGGAATTGAATGATAACTTGCTCACTGGTCATATTCCACCAGAACTTGGAAAGCTCACAGATTTGTTCGACCTGTATGTTTTTTCTTGTCAATTATTATTATTATTTATTCATTTGCTTTTTTTAACATATTAATATTTATTTGCAAAGTCATGTTGCTCTACTCGTATTTGCAGAAATGTAGCGAACAACCACTTAGAGGGGCCTATTCCGGATAATCTTAGCTCTTGTACAAATCTGAATAGCCTGTGAGGATCTTGCTTTCACATGTATTGTTTCTTTTTAATAAAAAATTATATTTTGGATTGATGTTTTATTTTTATTGTTTTGAATATAGCAATGTGCATGGAAACAAATTGAACGGAAGTGTACCCCTCGCGTTTCAGAAGCTGGAAAGCATGACCTATCTGTGAGTTTCACGGAATAAAAATAAAAAATAAAATCTTGGTTACAAATGCACGCAATTCAATTGTACTTTTTTTTTTTTGTTTTTTTTGTGGACTTTTAATTTTTGCTCTTAAATACAATGCTTGCTGTAGGAATCTATCTTCAAACAATCTCAGGGGTCCCATTCCTATTGAGCTATCAAGGATTGGTAATTTAGACACTTTGTAAGTGCTAGATTAGCTTGTTGAATAATTAATTCTATCTGTAATTACTTCTAAACATTTCTGACACTCATTTTTTAATTTTATTTTTAATATTTGATTGCTACAGAGACCTCTCAAATAATAGGCTCAGCGGTTATATGCCGTCCTCTCTGGGCGACTTGGAACATCTCCTCAAACTGTTAGTGTTTTTTTTTTCTTTTTTCTTTTCATATTTGGATTTTTGGTTCATAACATCCTTTTATATCTCACTTTCATAAGCATTTAACAGAAATTTAAGCAACAATGATTTGACCGGATTTATACCTGCGGAGTTTGGCAACTTGAGAAGCGTTATGGAGATGTAAGAAAACTAATTAATTACATGATCAAGAAGCTGAACTATTATTGTTAATTTTTCTTTTTTGATCAAGTCATAATTTTTTGAATCATGTTATTTGCTTGTAGAGATCTTTCAAATAACCACCTGTCGGGTCCGATCCCTCTGGAACTTGGCCAGCTTCAGAATGTTTTCATGCTGTACGAGCTGAATATCAACTTTCTATGCTAATTAATTGATGGAATAAATTTGTATTATTATTTAAAAGTTAATCAAACTGTTTTTGCAACATTTCGTGAAACAGGAAGCTTGAAAACAACAATATATCCGGTGATGTCATGTCGCTCACCAATTGTCTCAGTCTCACAGTGCTGTAAGTTCATTAAGAATATTTATCTTTTTAAATACATTTTGAAAAAATTCATAACATGTTTTCAAAATATTTAAAAAATACGTCTACTACTATTGTGATGTTACAGGAACGTATCGTACAACAATCTCGTCGGTTATATCCCTACAGGGAATAATTTCTCAAGGTTTTCACCCGACAGGTAGTGTTTTCTTATATATTTTCACCCATAATTTTTTCAATTATCATTATTTATTTATTTTATTTCTTTTTTAGTTTCTTGGGCAATCCAGGTCTTTGTGGCTATTGGCTCAGCTCATCCTGCCATGAACATCGTCCAGCCGAGCGGGGTATGTATTCGTTCAAAAAATTAAAATGATATTTTTTTGATAAATACTAATTTTTACGATCTCGTATTTCGTGTGCATTTTTGCAGTTTCAATATCCAAAGCCGCTATACTTGGAATAGCTCTCGGTGCCTTGGTCATACTTCTCATGATCTTAATCGCTGCTTGTCGGCCCAACAATCCAAAATTATTTATCGACGGCCCACTCGACAAACCAGGCTCGTGTATTCTTTTTCTCTGAATTCTCAGTTATCAAAAATATTGTTTTAATATTGGGATAATTACAAAAAGCACCCTTGATGCTTGACCTAGTTACAAAAAAAAAAAAATCTAACATTCAAAATTACAACATTACCCCGAGGTTCGATTTAGTGTCAAAACTTAGAGGCTAACTGTAATATTTTTTTAAATGCAAGACTAAAATCTCGGGGGTATTTTTCGCAATTTGGAAGGTTAGTGGAGTTTTTTGTAATTAGGTCAAACCTCAGGGGTGTTTTGTACTTAGCCAATTAAAATACATTCTCATGGTTTTTACTTTTCACTTTGCAGTTAATTACTCGTCTCCGAAGCTCGTGATCCTTCACATGAACATGGCGCTCCATGTGTACGAAGACATTATGAGGATGACCGAGAATCTGAGCGAGAAGTATATAATTGGATATGGGGCATCGAGCACTGTCTACAAATGTGTGCTCAAAAACTGCAGGCCCGTGGCTGTGAAGAAACTCTATTCTCACCCGCAGTGTATGAAGGAGTTCGAAACGGAGCTCGAGACGGTCGGGAGCATAAAGCATCGGAACCTCGTTAGTCTCCAAGGATATTCCCTTTCTCCGTCGGGGAATATTCTGTTTTACGATTACATGGAGAATGGAAGTCTTTGGGATCTACTTCACGGTAAAGTTCTGTTTTGCATGTTGACGTATATTTACAAGTTAATTACAAGAATGCCCCTGAGGTTTAGTACAATTACAAAAAGGCCCAGACCCCCTTGGTTTTTTTGTTTTGGTTACGAAAATGAAAAACCTGAGTTTTGAAATTTAAGTAGTTTATGGGTTAATTACAAAATTCCCCTGAGGTTTAGTCTTATTACAAAGTTACATATACCCCCTTGATATTTGTTTCTATTTTACAAACTGCACACTTTATTTGTGATAATTATTACGAAAATTCAAAGCCGAAGGAGGTGTTTGTTATACATCTAAGGGTTTAGTTTTCAAAAATAATTGTTTTTTTCCCCTGTAAGTTTGTCAAATCTCGGGCTAGTTTGTAATTATCCCTTAAATAAACATTTGTTTAAGTGGCCTCAGATTTAGTCTATTACCCCCAGGTATTTCTCTAAATTACACATACGCCCTTGATATACGTTTCTTTATAAATTGCATACTCGACAAGGAATAATTTTAAGAAAACGCAAACCTGAAGGGGTTTTCTGTAATTTTGGAAATTATTGATTTTTTTTTTATAATTAGTACAAACCTTAAGGTCCAGTTAATTTGCAAACTCCACTTATATTTGTTTCTATGTTTATGAACTGCATCCTCAATTTGTTAAAGAAAATGCAAAAAGGTCAAGGGCATTTTCATAATTTCCCCAAATTGGTCAAACCTCAGGGCTAGTTTGTAACTATCCCAAAATTCTCGTAAGCACGAGCTGTTTTGCTCTATTACAGGAACTAGTAAAAAGAAAAAACTAGACTGGCCCACTCGACTCCGCATAGCGCTGGGGTCCGCGCAGGGGCTCGCGTACCTGCACCACGATTGTAGCCCTAGGATCATCCACCGCGACGTCAAGTCGTCCAACATTTTGCTCGACAAGGATTACGAGGCCCACCTTACCGATTTCGGCATCGCCAAGAGCCTTTGCGCGTCCAAGACGCACACCTCGACTTATTTAATGGGAACCATTGGATACATCGATCCCGAGTATGCTCGTACTTCTCGTCTCACCGAGAAATCCGATGTCTATAGCTACGGCATTGTTCTTCTCGAGTTGCTCACCGGATGGAAGCCTGTGGATAATGAGTCCAATCTCCATCATCTGGTCAGTTTTCTAGATTTTGTTTTTAGGGTAAATTACGAATATGCCCTTGAAATTTAGCTTAATCATTAAAGAGCCCTGCTATTTGTGTCGTAAATTTACCTTATTTTTCAAATGATTCATATCGTCCCCTCATTATTGGTTGCTCGAGTATCAAAGCCGGTTTTCTGAATAATTTACATATTTATTTTTGGTATTATATTACGAAACTGCCCTTGAATTTAACCTAATTACAAAAGAGCCCAGCTACTTTGTGAAATTAGAAATGCTCCTTATATTTTTCTCATAAGTTACCCTAAAATACAAATGAATCCAATCTCCGTCGTATGGTCAGTTTACGAAACTACCCTTGATTAATTTTAAAAGCGCCCAATTATTTCCTTTTTTCAATGCAGATATTAACGAAAGCAGCAAACAACTCAGTTATGGACACAGTCGATCCCGAGATCTCGGAAACATGCAACGACCTCGGAGAAGTGAAGAAGGTGTTCCAGCTGGCGCTGCTCTGCACCAAACGCCACCCATCGGATCGGCCAACCATGCACGAGGTCGTTCGCGTGCTCGGAACAATGGCGCCTCCGCCTCCGGAAGCAGCTAAATTGTTCGGCCCGCTCCAGCCGGCCCCACCGCTCCAGTCGGCCAAAGTTCAATGTTACGTGGATGAGTATGCGAATCTCAAAACACCTCACTTGGTCAATTGCTCGTCCATGAGCACTTCGGATGCACAGCTTTTTCTCAAGTTTGGAGAAGTGATTTCTCAGAATAGTGTTTGATGTGGAGAAAAAAATATAATCATAACAATAATAATTGAATTAGTATCCCTTAAATTCCCAGAAAAAATGAAGGGAAGGTAAAAAAAGAAGTTGCACTAATTAATGTAGTTAAAGTAAGAAGATGAATTATAAAGATATCTGTAATTTGGACATCAGTTTATGGTGAAATCTATGTAATATTATTGAAGTCACTTTTGTAGTAGGGGCATATTGGTAATTTGTGTTTTAAGGCAGCTAATGGAAAAAAAATATTTGTAAATAATAATATATTTATTTTTGAAATTTTGTGTTTCTTTTTTTCTGAATGAAGTAACTCTACAATAAATAAGATCTAACAACCTGTAATGCTTAAAACATTATATAAAATATATAATCTTGCAAATATCTTTTAATCTACTTAGAAAGGCCAAAATACAAAATCTCAAGGCTTTGCCATTTAAGTCGAATGATTATTGATCGATGTAACATTGTACCTAACTATTCGAATTCAAAGTCGAATTCGAACAAGTTTTAGCAGCTGAAACAGAAACACAATGCTGTTGCAAATCTGCCAAAGAAAACGATCTCCAAGGCGAAAAATCGGACGACTTTAATTCACCATCCTTTTTGCCGCTCTCGGAAATGCCCATAGCTAACCCTAAAGCCAGGGTCGTTGTTCGGGGTCTTTTGGATATGCCACCACCACCGCCACTGCTAATCTTGAGACACGAGGTTCGGGCCTTGTCCCAGCGGAGGCTGCAAGAGAGTTGGTTTCTGCGTTTTCGGGCGTATGCATTGTCGGGCTTGGCGATGGCTTTGATGGAGGTCGAAGAAGACGATGCTTCTGATAAGATGGTGAAGGACTTTGATTTCCCATTGTAGAAGCTTGAGATGCCCCTTCTGTAATTTACCAAACATATGTGATGTGATGATGAAGAAAATTTCTAAGTTGTTAATTGTGATTTTGCATGTGAAATACTCTTTAACTTGCAAACAAATAAATAATAATGATAAAAACTCACCCAATTCATTAATTGGTAGTGTTTCAAACATTTGAATTCAAAGTGCTAATGGACTTATTTTTTCTGGGAGCAATATTTATTCAAATATTGTATTTACTTAAAAAGAAAAAAAAAACATCATTTCAGTTTCATGATACATTCAATCACACACTCCAATTTATTCTTGATTTTTTACAAAAAATAAAATAAAAAATATAACTCTAAATATTAAAATGAGCAACCCCACCCAAAATTCTCTCCTTTAATTTGCTCAAGTGAAAATGAAAATGATCACGATCATGACTCTTCAATATTATTATATTTATACAATAAAACTCTAGATCATGCAAATAAACCCAGAAAAAAACAAGATAAAAATAAAATAAAAATCAGGGGTCTAAATTATATTGAAAATAAATAAATGAATGAAAAGACAAATTGACCTTATTGGTAAAACTTCCTCTAAAGCTTCCATGGCATCCAATGGTCCTTTATTATATGAACTCTGAACCTCTTCACCATCAAATGATGATGATGATTTCTCCATTAAATTCTCAGAAAGATCACTGTTTTTCCCAATAGAAGATGATGACTCGTCCGATAAGCTTGAAATATTCTGATTTATCCAGTTTTTCACCAACCCATTTTCTTCATTATTCTCAACATCTTTAAAAACACCCCCTTTTTCCATAATAAATCCTCCTGCTTCAACCCCACCATTGTTCATAACTCTTGTTGGCATTTTTTTTTAAATTTTGAATGAAATAAAATAACAGAAAAAAAATGTGTAATTCAAGAAAAGGGTTATTGCGAAAACTTATGACTTAAAAAAAAATAAATCTTTTCTCTATAGAAGATGAGATCCAAGCAGAAAGAAAGAACGAAAAGGACCATATAATTGTAGAAAAGATCGAACAACAATAAGAATTATTATGGTATTAATATTCTAATTTTTTTTTTATTTATTTGTTAGATCACTTGGGAAACTGTTATAAGATATACTAGAAATATGGTTTTATACTTTTATTTATGCTTGAATTTAACGACAAAAGAGGGAAAGTATATAATTGAATATTCTCCGTGAATGGAAATATAAATTAAAAATAAAAGATAAATGATCAGATAAAGAAGTTAGGTCTTATCCTCATCCACTGGTCATTATTCTTAGAAAAACGTTATTTTATTATAAAAGAAAGAAAAAATGAATGTACTTTTTTTTTCAATTACTATAATTTAAAGATGTTTTTTTACTAAAATATTACTATTATTTATGGAAGAGTGTGAGAATACTGTGTGTTGGACACGTTTCAACATAATTATCCCAACATTTGTTTACTAATTACCCGGTCAACATACTAATTTTACTTATTCTTCGGTACAAACCTTTGGCAATTAATTTAGTACTGTAATGACTACACTAACCTATTAACAAAAAAGATAAGGTAAAAAAAAAAAAACGTGATAGTAGTTTACTATTTACCCGGTCAACCTACAAGTTTTTACTTTGCAAACCATTGACTCATTCTCTAATTAAAATATTACTATTAGATTGTTTAATGTCCATCGTTAGACATATGGCAAGAATTAAAGGAAAAATATGAAGAATTCATTTCCCACGTTAAATGAATTGTGGATTATGTCTAACATGTTTTTTACATTTAGAAAAGAATTGTGAATATCTTGTATGCTACCTAATATTTATTATTTCGCGTAACTTTATAATTGATGAATGAATATTATTGGAGATGTTCTGATATGGGATATTTAATCGTGTTTGTGATACTAAACTTATCTAGTTCAATTTAATTAACTATATTCTAAAATTACTTCTAAATGTCAATTTACGAATTTAATTTTATTTTTATAGTAAATTAGTTGTTATTTTAGAATATTTTACTATTTTGTTCTATTTTATTTCTATTTATTTTAATAAATTATGATAAGTTTATGGTATAAAGATAATTATGATGGATAATTAGAAATTTTAATTAGGGAACTTATTTATTAATTAGGAGTGTATAAATCAAAATCTTATGTCTTGAATTCGTGAAGAAAACTCTAATATGAAAGAAAACAATGAATGTGGGTCCATTACATAATAACACAAATATATTACATTACATATACATATACGTGAAATTAGCTTTAAATATCGCTTACTTAGTTGTGGTGTGGTACGAAAAATTGTGGATAGAATTACTTATTGCAAACCTTATTTCATATTCCATTAAATAGCATTAATTGTATGTCTAAAATTCTATCCATAATATATATACTACTAATGTTAGCAATAAAAATAATAAAACAAAAATTATAACAACATTCTAGCCTACTAGCTTATGTTGAATTTTCGAAGTTAACGTTCACAACTTTAAATTCACATTTATGCGATAAAAAACATTGATTCACTGGAAATATGAATACTAATATCAAATAAGAGATCAACGACATGAATAATTTCAAATTACATTGCAGCGACCTGATTAATTTCCAGGAACCTCCTGTCTACCTTATCGATCCTGTAAAACAATACCTCTCATGTATATTAAATTCCCATAAATAATTGATCTCTCGCTAAATTATCAGAATAGGCATGAGCCTGTGATTCTTTTAATATAGTCCACCGGGATCCCTCAATACCATCCATATTAGTCCGCTCGGACCCAACAATCAAAAAGTCCAACACCCACTCAACACCGAGCTGGTAAAACCATAAGAGGTCGCCACCGTATATGAGAGCTCGTCACTTCCATACTCCAGGTCGCGACTATATAAAATAACTCACCCATCTCTTAGAAAATACTTCTTTCGAAAAATAAAATCGTTTACCATAAATACCGACATATAACTTGTATTAATATTCTCGCAATGTAAACTTTTTGCTCATAGTTAATTTATATGACAAACTCGAGAATTGTACAAACGCGTAATAAAAAAGAACAATAAATAATACATAATAATATTCGCAATAAAGACAAAACAGGGCTTCAGATTTACAATTAAATTCAAGAAACTTGACACAAGTTCATGAAAAAGAAATATGAGCAAATGCATTAGTTTGTTCCCTTTCTTGGGTGAACGCACATAGCTGCTGCCAGTTACTTAGCATGCTCATTGGAGGGAGACAAGTTAACGAATTGTACACAATATAATAAATATTGATAATAACCATTTGAAGAAAAACTGTGTTGATGAGGATGATAATGAAATGAAATGAAATGAAGACGTGACAAGAAATTAGATATGTGGTCTAGCTTTTTGATGTTAAGTTGGTACTTATCCAAACTCATCTATTAGCTAACTCATCATATAGTCGGACTTTCAATCACAAAAGTATTAATAACTTGGTTGGAATTTAGCTGTTGCATTGAGATTGAAACCCACAAAGGTACAAGCATCTAATGCAACAATGACTAAAGTTTCATTATCCAATGTGGGTCCCCCTCTCTTCATCTCCACCATTTGTCACCTTTTCATTAGAAGTAAGATTTGAAATATAGTGGGATGATTTCGTTTTTTTTTCATTATATTGGTCATTTTTTACAAAAAGTATGTGATGTTGGTCAATATCAAACAATGTCTGTTAAGTTGACTAATTCATCAAAATATGTTTAAAATTATCATGTTCGAGCCAAATTGATAACGTGTCAGGATAATTTATTTTCCTATCAGTCTTCATTTATTTTTAAACATTAAATACTATATATGTGCTTGAACTACCTAATTTGCCCTTCTACTTTTCTTTCCTTCAATAAATAAATGAATAATATTTAAATAAATAAATAAATGATATTCACGTACTTTCCCTCTCCCACCCACCTACTCCACGACTCAGACCATCATCCAAACCAACAAAAAGTTTCTTCTTTCTCATGTAAATAATATTATAGATACAGATAATAATAAAACAATATGCCATTTAATAACGTGCTGGTGGCGTAAACGGCGAACATATCGGCGACGGTGTGGCAGCTGCTGGCATGTTTGCTGGAGCGGATCGACAACGACAACCTGTTTGGATTTGGTCATCTGTTTCCCTCTGCAGCAGATCGGCCGGTGGCCCCTCTTTGTCTGGACTTATCTCTGCGTCTCTCCATATCCCTACGATCGCCACTATTATGCTACTGATGATGATTCCGATATGGATTCCGAAGATAGCAGCGGCGGCGGCGGAACTGGTGGCGCTTCGTCTTCCTCTGCCGGTACCTGCCGGTACCAGTACTATTATTACGGCAACCTGGACAGCCGTGATTACGATAATTTCTCCCACTCTGATTAGATCATATACATATGAGTTGTAGGATGATTTTCTTTAATTGTATATTTGTTTCCAGCCCTAAATCTTGATGTGTTGTATGCTTTTGATTTTGCTCCTTTTTTATTTTTATTTTAATTTTTCGTGGTTTTGTTTATTTAATTTTGTATGGACTTTATTAAATAAATATAAATATAAAAAGGTAAGAATAAAAAAGAATAAAGAAAATGAAAAGGGTAGTTAGGGTAAGTTTATTTAATTTCTCAATTTTATTTAAATAAAAAATGATAAGAAATGATTTAGTCATGTCACATAAGCATGGAAGCCCGATCGGGCTTTTTGTATCTTATTTGATGAATTTATCAACTTAGAAAACGTGATTTGATGCTGACCAACATCACGCACCATTAATGGAAAGTGGCTAACATAACGGATTTAAAATAAAATTTTCCCAAAATATAGTCATACAAATAAAATTCAGGTCAGATGAACCCTAGTTTTGAATTAAAACGTTGGTTAGATAGGATTCACGTACTTTCAATCTTATTTGAGATGAAGTATTTAATTGTGAATCAACCCATGATGTAGAAAACGAAGCCTCTAAGCAAAACTTTTTATTAACAATATTTATATCACTACAAAAAAACAGCAAATTTTCGAGGGATTTTCCGAGTGAACAAAATTCCCTCGAAATTTTTCGAGGGAACACCGAGGGAAATAAAAATCCCTCGGTTTTTTTCGAGGGAATTCCGTTCTCTCGGAAATCCCTCGAAAATCAGGGCGCCAAATGTTCCCGCCATGCTTACCGAACGAAAAACCGAGGGATGACCGACGGGTGGTTTTCCGAGGGAAGTAGTCCCTCGGAAAACCGAGGGATATTAGATTCCCTCGGTTTTATTTATTATTTTTTTTAAAAAAATAATTAAATTTCCGAGGGAATATAATTTCCCTCGGAATTATTCCGAGGGAAATTGTATTCCCTCGTAATTTAATTAATTTTTTTAAAAAAATTAAAAAAAAATTAAAATCGTAAAAATAGAAAAAAATAATACAAAATAGGATTTATTTTCCGGGACGCTTAGGCGCACCCCTCCCCTTCGCGGTCGTGATTTTTTGGGTTTTGTTTCTATTTTTTACTATTTTTGGATTTTTTTCTATTTTGTTATTTAACAAATAGGCATGGTGATTTTATATGCTTCTCCTCACCATCCGTACAAGTTTGAACTCTTCTCTCTCCTCAAAACTGCTTCTCCACCAATCAACTCAACGTAAGTTTGCATGCTTTCATTTTCGGTTCAATATTATTGCAACTATATAGGGTTAAATTATTATTATTAGTCATGTGAAAATCACAAATTGCCAAAAAAAAAAAAAACAGAATAGCATATTTTGTATATAAATAAATAAATAAATCTTATTTTAGCCTCTTAAATTATTAAAGATCGATTTTGCTTATAATGGAATTATAAAACCGAAAAATCCGAAAAAATAGTAAAAAATAGAAACAAAACTCTAGAAATTACGACCGGGCGGGGAGGGGTGCGCCTCGGACGACCCGGAAATAAACCCTATTTTTTTTTCTAGTTTTTTCTATTTTTTCTATTTATTTGATTTTTTTTATTTTTTGACATTTTCGAGGGAATTCAAAATCCCTCGGAATTCCGAGGGATTTTTTCAAAATCCCTCGGAATTCCGAGGGATTTTGAATTCCCTCGGAAATGTCAAAAATAAAAAAAAATTCAAATAAATAGAAAAAAAATAGAAAAATCGTAAAAACGAAACCGATCCTATCATCTTACGGCACATGGGGTTGTTTTGACACCAAATTCGATCTTAAAATACCAACGAGCATGTGCGTGCCCTCATGTGTCGTGGGGTTCGACCAACAACAAGATACGATTGATCGATGAACTCCTTCGTTGGTTGGAAACGTGAAGCGACGTAGCGTCGTGATTTTTGATATTTGGAGGAGGTGTGCGTCTCGTCGTTGTGGAACCACGGGGGTCGGACATCGATCGTTTAGTGCGCGTTTTCTATTTTTTTTCGATTTTATATGAATAATGGAAAAAACCAAAAAAATAGTAAAAAATAGAAACAAAACTCTAGAAATTACGACCGGGGCGGGGAGGGGTGCGCCTCGGCGACCCGGAAATAAACCCTATTTTTTTTCTATTTTTTTGATTTATTTTTTTTATTTTTTGACATTTTCGAGGGAATTCAAAAATCCCTCGGAATTCCGAGGGATTTTGAATTCCCTCGGAAATGTCAAAAATAAAAAAAAATTCAAATAAATAGAAAAAAATAGAAAAATCGTAAAAACGAAACCGATCCTATCATCTTAGGCACGTGGGGTTGTTTTGACACCAAATTCGATCTTAAAATACCAACGAGCATGTGCGTGCCCTCACGTGTCGTGGGTTCGACCAACAACAAGATACGATTGATCGATGAACTCCTTCGGTTGGTTGGAAACGTGAAGCGACGTAGCGTCGTGATTTTTGATATTTGGAGGAGGTGTGCGTCTCGTCATTGTGGAACCCACG
>BMAC01000883.1:350689-364892 GCA_014905375.1 Phtheirospermum japonicum | reverse complement strand
AAGAAAAGGTCTTGATCTTTTAGAATAAAAACTGAGCCGATTTCTTGAGAAGAAAATTCACTTTTTATATTTTTATTTTAGTTTTCAATTTGTAGATGAAAATTAATTGATAATTCTTCATCTACAATAATTAATCTTCAATCAATTGTTGATTGTTGAATTAATTGTTTATTCCTTTAATCAATTTGAAAACAAAATGATTCTACTAGCGAAAATTTTTGCCGGTGTTGCAATTAAAAGGTGGACTCGATTAGAGGGGATACGCTCGGATCTCTACGACGAGGAGTTTCGGTGTTAGCCACATAACCGGGAATTGATTCCCTCTCAATCGTCGCTTGAAAAAATTAATCGAGAGGTATTAATTTATTTATTTTATAAGAATCAAAATTTGTATTCGATACATAATAATGAAAAATGACGATCGTTAAAATCGCTAACGAAATCTTCGGGGTTTAGTATATATATTTGATATATATTACAAATTTTAAAATCTGTTGCGTAGGCCTCGTGCGATTATAGCAACCCACACTGCACGCCAAACTGCATGCCAGCAGCCCCTTGGCGCATGCCAAACATCTCGCCAAACCTCACGCCAGGGTGCAAAATCTGGGTCAAACCTAAAAAAATCAAGTCTTAAAGCCCAATTTGACCCATTTAACCCCAATTAAACCTAGTATAAATAGAACCCAACTCTCCTTTTGTAAAATGTCTCTCATTTTCCCAACTCTTGCATGGGTTTGGATAAAAATTCTCTCTCTAGTTCTTAGATTTTAATTTTCAAGCATTTCCTTGGGTTTGTAAGCCTAAGAAGAATTCAAGTACTCCCTTGGATTTTTACTTTGTTGCAATTTAATTCAAGCTTGTTACTCTTTTTAATTCAAGTAAGCTTTCTTTTATTTTCATGCTTTGTTCTTCAATTTCATGCTTTGTTATTCAATTTCATGCATGTTCTTCAATTTTATGCTTTTTGCCTTAGCTCTTTGATTTATTGCTAGATCTTATGAATCGACCATGGAATATAGATGAGTGACACGTCTAGATCATAGATCGAGTCTTGTATCATTTTTATTTTGAGTTTTCCACATGCTTTATTTAGGATTTAATTTTCATGCATTGTTTCATGCTAAATCCTAGATCTACTTCTTGTTGCATGTTATTTTACGTAAAGTCTTAAACTTTGACATCAACTTTTCATGCTCTTTCTATTGATATTTTTTAATTTTTGTCAATTTGCATTTTTCTAGATTTTATGTTCATGCAAGCATGGTTGTACTCTAGGCTAGTCTAGTTGTACTTGATGAAACATTGCTTGTTTTTGCTTAATTTTCATTGTTGCTTGCATTCTCAATTAACGCACACGACCGAGGCATCCGACCAACTTGAAATTTCATTTCCTAGTTTAGTTTAGTTAGTTTATTTGCTTATTTTTCATTTATTTCTTTAAGCTACAAACACTTTGATTCTTATGATCGAATTGATTTTCGATAATATCAAGACAATGAACCTTTATTTTTAAAACCACTAAAAAATATACTACAAAATGGCGCCGTTGCGACTCGGCTTGGTTAAGGCTTTCGATTTGATTGTTGTTTCTTTGTGTTTTTAGCTTTATTTGTCATTTGATGTTTTTTTTGTTAAGTATGCAAGGTACGTATAGCTATGGTGGATACATTCCCAACATGGGAGGGCATGGTGCAAACCATGTTGGGAATAAGATGTATAATGGCCTTGGCAACGTGGGAGGGCATGGTGCAAACCACGTTGGCAATGGTGGAATCGGCTATGGACAACCCGACATGGGAGGGCATGGTGCAAACCATGTCGGGTTTAATGGATCCTCGGGTACGAATGGTCCGTATGGAGGATATGATGCTCCGAATCACTTCCCGAGTATGCATAATCCTACATCCAGTCCATATGGTGGTTATATTGCGCCCATTCAATGCACGAACATGTATAATGGAGGCTTTAGTCCGAATGGGTACGTTGGTGGTCAATATCTGATTCCCACCCCGTACGGCGATAATGGCTTTCTCGAGCATTGTCCGAACATGCATAATGGTTTCTTTGGGAATCCCGACCCGTGTGGAGGTCCTCCTACTCCGAATTTCAATTTTGGGACGCGCATACCTTTATCCTCTAAAGATCTCGAGGCTTATCACTTGGTTGGAGGTCCGAGCTCCAATGTCGCAAGTGTTCCCCCCATCCGCACCATGTGTGACGTGAACAAACCATTTTGGGGGACGACTTACGATTTCAATCATGCTCCTATTGGTGCCACCAATAGTTCTCCAAAGCCCGGTCCGTATGAGTTGTTTGGAGGTCCGAGCTCCATTGTCGCGAGTGGCCCCCCCATCTTCACTATGGGGGATGTTAACAAACTCTTTTTGGGGGTGTTTACTCCTCCCCAGCCAAATTATTCTCAACCAACGTATTCTAGTGCTAATGAAGCGAGCATAGCTTTATCCTCTACGGAGCTTGAGAAGAAGAAGAGAATAGTGTCTTTGGAGGCTCAACTTGAGAGGTTATCTCGCCCAAAACCGGCCCCCCCCATGTGCATGGTGTGGAACGTGTGGTCATGATACCAAGTCTTTCCCTTCAATTCCCTCATTTAATTTGTCAATGCCTCATTCGGAGGATGTGTATGGGGGTAATGGATATCAAGTGGGACCCGATTATGCCATGCTATTTTTTTTTCTCCACCGCCGTCTCATAATCCGGTTGTTTCTCCTCATGTGGGCCCATGTCATCCAACGATCCCGGTGATTTCTCCTACGCCACCTCTCGATCCGGATCTATTGGCCATTACACGACAATTCTCAAGTCCACCTTCACATACTTTTCTGGTCGCGATCTTTGATAAGTGTGGGGTGGTTGAGAATACGGGTGTCTCACCGTCGGAAGAGGACGTGTTTTCATTTCTGAATGCTTTTACTCCTCTTGACCCTTTACCTTTTACTTCAAAAGAATCTTGCAAAGAATGGGTATATATGGACTTCAGCAAGGCCATGGTCGAACGAGTTTATATGGAGGATAGGAGCATTGAGGAGGATATTGTCCGGGAAGCCTATTTTGAGGAGTGTTGTGAGGATGATGAGCCCCTTGTTCTTAACGATGAGTACGTTGTGACTCTACGTGCCCAAGACTTGTGTGAAAATGATTGTTTATGTGTCGTTAAGGGCAACGATGACTTTTTTGAGGGGGAGGTGGGGATAGTTTATGATAAGAGTGAGAAGTTTGAAAATCACCTTGAGGAACAAACCATTGATGATAATATGGAAGAGCTTGAAGACTATCTTGAGGGGATCATGGAATTGTTAGAATTAGTCCCCGATGAAGATGAGAGGAGGCACAAGCCCGAGCTTAAGCCTCCCCCATATCCCTCCAAGCGTTTCTATTTGGAAGAGGAGAGCAAGACGATTATCATCTTTGCCGGTCCGAATCGAGAGGAGGAGAGGATGGTTGAAGTGCTCAGAGTTTTTAAGGGTGCTATTGGTTGGAAACCCGGAGTTGTTAAGGGAGTTAGCCCCCGTATGGAAATAGTAAGAGTCGGAATTTGGAGGTTGTTGTAGGAAGGATTGATGTTTGTGATCTCCAAGAGCGAGTGGGTAAGTCCCATTAACTTGGTGCCCAAGACGAGCGGCATGTTCATTTTTGAGGATGAAAAAGGAGAGTTGATGTCTACGAGAGATACAATGGGTTGGAGGATGTTGATCGATTCTAACAAGTTAAATACGACTACCAAGAGAGATCATTTCTCTTCCCCATTTATTGATCAAAGGTTAAACAAGCTAGCCGGCTAATATTCCTTTTGTTTTCTAGACGAGTCATCAGGGCACTTCAAAACCACCAATCCACCCGAAGACCTAGCCGAGACAAGTTTTATTTACCCATTTGGAACAATTTTTTTGGAGAATACTATTTGAGCTATGCAATGCGCTGAGAACGTTCCAAAGAGTGCATCCTCCCGACAAGGAGGATATTGTTTTGGTGGATCCTCCCGTTCTCTTTCCACCTTGACCAAAAAGGGAGTTCGTCAAGCTAGTGACGTAAAACAAGCGCTTCTTGGGAGGCAACCCATGTTCTTTTTGTTTATTTCTTTTATTTTTACATTTCTTACTTTCTTTCTTTCTTATTACAAAAATCCAAAAACATGCAAAAAATTGACAAATTAAAAAAATACACACACACATACACACACACACACACACACACACAGACACACACACACACACACACATATATATATATATATATATATATATATATATTGTTGTCTTTTGGTTCTTTTTCACCCTTATTTAGTTTCATTTTGTTTTGACTTATGTACATATTTTCTTGAGTTTTTAATTTTGTGTGACTTTCTTGTATAGTGTTTCGTTTTCCGACTTCAACCTTGGGTGATTTGATAAGAGGGTAGTGTTCGTGGAGCCGGGAAATACTAGCCATACTCGATGTTCACTCTGATTGCTTAGATGCTTAGGTAGACCCCACCGAGCTCGACCCAAACTTGTTCGGTTAAGGAAGCTTCTATTTCACCCTCATTTTACTTGATTTCCATTAAAATGCAATGAGGGTGTTGCATGGTTTAAGTGTGGGATGGGTAGGTGGTTAGGGTCCGGGTTTTACAAAGCATGATTTATCTTTCTTAACTCGAGCCTTGGCTAAGTGACGCATTCTTGGTGAAGTGATGCTTACTAATTGCGCTTTTATATGGTTGAGTCGTTTTTATATCTTTTGTGTTTTTATTACATTATTTAGCAATCACCATATGCTTAGAAGTTTGAATAGTTTACTCGTCGGGTTTTTGCATGTATATGCCCTCTTGTGTGTGGAGTTGAATTTTTGTGCCTCGTCCAAAACCCGCCTATATATATATATATAATCAACACTTACTCGTGAAAAGATTGCAACGTTCTAAAATCTCTTTTGATTGTGTTTTCAAAACCCGATGCAAACTAGTGAGTAGCCTTGTGTGAATTATCGGTTTTGCTTGCATTTTTATGGAAATTATTGAGGTGGCTTGATTTTGCTCGTACATGATTGAATTTGGAAATGACCTCGAGGCACATATATCACCCTTATTCCGGATATATCCAAATATATGAGCTACTTAAAAATCCCAAATTAATCCCCTTGAGCCTATGCCCCGTTTCTTGTTAGCCGAGCTCGATTTTAGCTCTTATATCTTCATATATTGTGAGGTGAGGGTGTATATTGTTAGTTTACTAGAAATGTGAGGGAAATCACTTGTGGGTTTTGGGTTTTGAGTTCCTTATACACACAAAAAAAAAAAGAAAAAAAAAGAAGATGAAGAATACTCCAACACAAATCACGAAAAGTGATAAAGCGTGCTTTTAAGCGAAAAGCCTAATGTTCAAAAAGGCTAAGTTTAGTAAAAAGAAGCAATTTCAAAAAGCTTCTAAGTGTTGTGAAATAAAAGTTGGGAAAGAGTGTGTATGAACGAAAGTTTTCGAATGAAAGTTTGGTATTTGGGGAAGGGTGAAGCGATCATAAGCTTCGGGTTTTAGAAGTTAGGATTTTTGTGTGTTATTGATCACGTTTTATCATGTGTTAGCCACTATATCCATATATTCCATACCTTACCAAAGAGCCAACATTACAACCCAAAATGACGACCTCTTTCGATTATTGTTTGATCATGTACAATGGGTGATTTTGAGTTTCTAATTTGTGAAATCTTGACTAGGTGCATGCATTGTCCGATTCGAGCGTATACACGTCCCATATAAACAAACACTCGAGCGAATTGAGCGAACACCCTCAAAATTCCATTTGTGAGTAAGTCATCGATTTGGTTTTCATTTGAGAAAGAGTAATACGAGCAATGCTTGACGATAACGAGTTTATATTGATACTTTCATCATATTAATAAGGATAAGCACAATAATTTTTCTTTTTTGCATAATGTTCATTGCATGTACATTCTCGATTCTTTTCGTTGTTCGAGGACGAACAAACCGATAAGTATGGGGTGGTTGTTTTGCATGTAACTGTGGTGGTTTCCTCGTATTTTTAAGTAGGGTTTTATATTGTTTTAGCAATTTTTGAGTCGATTAATTAGGTTTTTAGTTTGTTTTTCTTGTTTTATTGTTTTTCTTGAGTTTCTTATTAATTTGATGTTTAATTTGGTTAAATGGTTCAATTAGTTTGAGGTTTGGTGTAATTCTTGGGTTTTTATGATCAAAAATTCTATTTTTCATAGGTAAAGGCATTCTGGAATGCTCGCCAAGGCAAACCATAAGTCACGCCAACCCTCCCAGCAGCGCCTGGCATTTGCCAGCTTCCCCACCAAATCCTGCGCGAGCCAGCTTCCTCGCCAAATCCTGCGCCAGCAGCGCCTAGCGCACGCCAAACTTCACGCCAACAGCCCCTTGGAGCATGCCAAACTGCACGCCAACAGCCCCTTGGCGCACGCCAAACTGCACGCCAGCATCCCCTTGGCGCATGCCAAACTGTTCGCCAAACCTCACGCCAGGGTGCAAAATCTGGGTCAAACCTAGGAAAATCAAGCCTTAAAGCCCAATTTGACCCATTGAACCCCAATTAAACCTAGTATAAATAGAACCCAACTCTCATTTTGTAAAATATCTCTCATTTTCCCAACTCTTGCATGGTTTTGATAAAAGTTCTCTCTCTAGTTCTTAGATTTTAATTTTCAAGCATTTCCTTGGGTTTATAAGCCTAAGAAGAATTCAAGTACTCCCTTGGATCTTCACTTTGTTGCAATTTAATTCAAGCTTGTTACTCTCTTTAATTCAAGTAAGCTTTCTTTTATTTTCATACTTTGTTCTTCAATTTCATGCATGTTCTTCAGTTTTATGCTTTTTGCCTTAGCTCTTTGATTTATTGCTAGATCTTATGAATCGTCCATGAAATCTAGATGAGTGACACGCATAGATCATAGATCGAGTCTTGGATCATTTTTATTTTGAATTTTCCACATGCTTTATTTAGGATTTAGTTTTCATGCATTATTTCATGCTAAATCCTAGATCTACTTCTTGTTGCTTGTTATTTTACGTAAAGTTTTAAACTTTGACGTCAACCTTTAATGCTCTTTCTATTGATGTTTTTAACTTTTGTCAATTTGTATTTTTCTAGATTTTATGTTCATGCAAGCATGGTTGTACTCTAGGCTAGTCTAGTTGTACTTGATGAAACATTGCTTGTTTTTGCTTAGTATTCGTTGTTGCTTGCATTTTCAATTAAGGCACAAGACCGAGGCATTCGACCGACTTGCAATTTCATCTCCTAGTTTAGTTTAGTTAGTTTATTTGCTTATTTTTCATTTTCCTTTTATTCCTTCAACCTACAAACACTTTGATTCTTACGATCGAATCGATTTCCGATAATATTAAGCCAATGAACCTTTATATTCAAAACCACTAAAAAAATATATTACAGGCATATATAATAACATATAAAATAGTGCTAGGTATGAGTCATTTACGGCTTATCTATGGGAAGGCGTGTCATTTTCTAGTCGAGTTAGATCGCAGAGCAAGTTGGGCTATTCGCAAGCTGAATATGAACTACGATGAAGTGGGCGATTATAGGAAGCTAGAGCTAACCGAGCTTGAAAATATCGGAAACGAAGCATATGATAACGCATGGAGGCAGAAGAAAATGATTAAGGAACGTCACGACCATAGAATTGTCGATAAATAATTGGAGGTTGGAAAGTTAGCTTTGCTCTATAATTCTATATTCAGGTTGTTTCCGGGTAAGCTCAAGGCGAGATGGAGTGGGCCGTTTGTGATTAAAGAGATAAACAATTTTTGAGCGGTCACTCTGTACGATGAGAAGAAGGATTTGACTTTTCAAGTCAACGGACATAGAGTGAAACTCTATTGTGATGGGATGATAACGAGCCAAGATCTTGAAGTGGTGGAGTTGGTAGATCCACCCCCGGCTGAAAATTAATCGCTGGAGTTCTTGTCGAGCAAGCGACGTTAAACGATGCACTTCTTGGGAGGCAACCCAAGTGTTTGTATTCTTTTCTCTTTTATTTTTCTTTTGACTTTTTCTTTCTTTTGAGTCATGTATATATGTGTTTGTCTTCCTCATGCTTAACTATGAAGATCGACCGCTACACCTACCGCTAGCTGCAAACGGAGGGGATTTAACGGTGGGATTAGCGGTGGCCCCACCTGCTAAGGCCACCGCTAGCGTATTTTTGCAGTTCCTTACGACGCAAGCCGGCCGTTAACCAAACCGCTAGCCACATTCAAAGACACTTAATGGTTGACTTAGCGGTAAGCCTTACCGCTAAGGTTACCGCTAGTGTGATAAATCCACTGATTTTAGAGACTTCGGGGCTGCGATTTTTGGGAATTCTTTCCCACAAGGTAAGTTTTATTATGGTAAGTGTTTGGACGAATTTTGGATTAATTACAAGTCTAAATCTATTTCCTTTTGAGAGTCCTATTTTGATTAGATGAGATTTATTAAATCCTACCTTATTTAGATTTATATAGAATCTAAGACTCCTATTTTCAAGACCATTAATTCCTATATAAACCCCTCCTTGAGCACTCTAATATTCATAAATCTTTCAAGCTCTTGTCACATCTTGATCACCTCCCGACACCAAACTTTCTCATTACCCTCGGTAGCAAGATGAAGCGAATCCAGCTAACGCCTACCAACCATGAGCGTGGATGGGTGCGAAGAGAAGAACATGAAGAAGCCTTGGAGGAGCTGCAGAATCAATTGGACGAAGCTAACTAAAAGATTCAAGATTTGAGGTCTGAGAACACCGACCTTTTGTTCGATGAAGCGTCATTTTTTTTAATATTGCAAGACTGGAGGATCACCTGGCGGAAGCAGGCGCCAAGATAGCTGAGTCAACTTCCCATATTACCGACCTCCTGTTTGAGAATAACGATCTTTTGCTCAACGAAGCAACACATATTTTTAACATAGCCAAGATGGAGGAACTTCTGGTAGAGGCAGATGCAAGGATCTACGAATTGAAGATTTAGTCTATGGACCCAACTAATCCTATAGCTCTAGTAGTTTGAACCTCTATGATGTTTAGAGCAGCTAGTTCTAGTCAGCAATTTCTATTTCGTTCGTTTTTGAGTCATTAAGATTTTTATCCTATTTATCTAGTTTTTTTTTTGTTATTTCTAATTTTATTTATGTTCAATGTTTTTTGATCATAATTTGCTATAATAAATATTTTATGTTCGTACGAATTGGTGTTCTTATTTATTTTTACGCTCGAATAATTTAATTTTTTGTGAGTTTTGCAGTTTTACGCACTTAGCGGTAGTCTTTACCACTAAGGTTACCGTTAGCACCAAATAGAGCAATTGAGCGGTAAGGGTTTTCGGTAACCCTGACCACTAAGGTAACAGCTAACGCGTTAAAAGCTCGGCCCGACGCAGCAGTTATATAAATTGAAATTTGAGGGCTTTCGTTCCATCTTCGAAAACCCATCGCTAATCCACTTCTACTGCTAACCAGGGCACCAAGAACACCGAAGAACACCGAAGAACTCATAAACTCGACAATCATTCTTGCATTCCGGCGAATACCAGCGTATCCGAACTAGTTTTGTCCATATTCCGGCCATTAATTTTTGAAAGATCACGGAAGTAAGGAAAAGGCCATCTTCTCGACAAGTGGGTAAGAGTGGCTGTCCTTTAAACTCGAATTGAAATGCTTGGGATTGAGTTGTCAGGGTTTGTATTATTTTGGGTTGAAGTTTGGGTTGAGTTTTGGTTGAAAACGATGGCGAGAATTTCTGCATGCCAAGTGTTCGACGAAAGGTTGGTGGTAACAGCTAACGGTCACCCTTACTGCTAATCGTGACCGATAACTTCTTAGCGGTTAGACTTAACGATTACCTCTACCACTACTGAAACCATTTGCAGCTACTGTTCGACGGATTTTTCCGATCTTTTTATGCCGACCGAGGTCACATTCCGGCCCGAATCTAGCCACAGTCCGACAACTACTACTCCACCGAAACCCGGTAGTCCGACTGATTTAGAGCTGCAATCCGGCCATTTATTTTTGATTCAAAACCAAAACCATGTCGTCGTCTCAACCATCAAAAAAGTGAAAGAACGTAGAAAAGAGGGTGGGGGCCAAGTTCAAGATTTATGACAATGAGGTCGAGTTATATAATTCATAGACGAACCAGATGATCATCCGAACAATGGTGATCGACATCGAGTATTAGCTCGAGATGGCCGAGCAGAACGACCCCTTCGCCAAGCACTTTATGCATTACATTCAGGCCCTAGGATGTGTTGAATGGGACCAGATCCAAGTTCTGGCCTACGAGTAATTGATGCTCGAATTTTACTTGACTTTTGAGATATTGGCCGATTTCACATTCATGTGTCGGTTCGGGGCAAGGAGTACACTTTCAACGCCGATGCTATCAAGTCATACTTCGATATTAATGGGAAGATGACCCTAGACGAGCGCGATGATGCGTACCATGAGAGAAGTTTTTGGGAGGAGATTAAGCTCCCGGGTGTCGAGGTAAGGAACCAATATCCACTCACCTTGGTTCAAGATAACGCCCTCCACATGGCGTATCATTTCTTTTCTTGTTGTGTGCTCGGCAAGGAGGAGCCGACACTTTTAAACAAGGATGAGTTATACGCACTTTAGTTCATGAAGAGGGGGAAACCGGATCAGATATAACCCCTGATTATCCGCAGCATCCGGAACGCTCGGAAGATGGGCAGCGAGAGGCCCGTTCCTATGTCGCACGACACTTTTATCACTTACCTCGCTAGGTTGTGTGGCTACACGCCGAAGAAGGACGATGTGAGCCATGACCCTCAGACATTGGTTTTCACGTCCAGGGTAGTGCGAGTGCCGGGTAGGCAAAAGGGGATTAAGATGAAGGTGACGGAGCTGTGGGAGTATAGAGTCCGAAGAGAGGAGGACGATGATGGCAGCCGGGTAGATACAGACGAGGAGGCTGGTACTGATGTTGGGACCCATGCTGGGTCCGATTACGGGATGGCATGTGGATCGTCGCATTTTAGAAGGGCCGATTTTGATGCTTATTTGGCCGACTATGCGGGATTCAAGACGAACGTCTTTCAGTTGTCGAGGATAATGCTCGTTCGGCGAGGGAGGATGCTCGCTATGCTCGCGAGGTTGGAGATAGGAACAACGAGCTCCTGACGACCCTGACATTAGACTTCGCCCAGTTCAGGATGGACATGATGGGACGCTGGCCACCTGCTCCTCCGGATTCGATGGACGTCGTTCCATATCAGGGCCCGTATGATAACATGCCACCGGGCATTTGAGCAAGGGGCGTCATTGATTACTGTTGTATCTATTTATCGCTTTCTGTTTAATTTTAATTTAAAAAAACTCATGATAATCTAAAAAATATTAGTCTGTTATTTTCTTTGTTTGCTTATTTTCGTAGTTCTGAAACAAGACGATCGAAATCACGCAGTTCGAGACAAAGGATGATTGCACAGCTTTCCGTACGATGGCTCGACTATTTTGGTCTTCAGGGACATTTTCTTATTCCTTTCCTCTTTTTCTTTTTATATATATTTGTGGGAATACGGAGATTGCCGGATTTTTAGAGAGGGGGAGGCTAGTCGAGTATGGATTGTAATTTATAATTGTGCAATTTGAATTCGTGGTGTTTAATAACTACTAATTGAACGTGATTGATTGCTATTCCTGTGCTTGATTGTGTTTTTCTGGTTTATCCTGTCAAAGTTGATTGTGTGTGATTTAAGGTTCTTGTCATTGAGCGTGTATAAGTGCATAATTTCTCAAATTTTTTTATTTTTATATATATATATATATATTATATATATATATATATATATTATAAAATGGTACTTGGACGCAAAAGATTTCGCAAAACCTTAAAAGCAGCGTCAATTCAAAATCTTTTCATGCAAAAAGCCTGTGAGTAGCCTGAGTGTTTATCATCTTTGCATGTACTTGAGTGAGTTCTGTTTTGAGATATCTTTGAAATTACAGTGTGTAGTTAGCTTTGAACATGATGATTAGGCACATAAATTACCTTTATTCCGGCCATATCCAGATATATCAGCCACTATAAATTCCGAATGAGCCCCTCATAGCCAAATAATCCATTTCCTATAGCCATGAGTGTTTATGAGTTAAACTCCTACGTCATTAATAGCGTGGGGTAAGAGTTAGTTATTTTTGTTGGTTATTTGTGTTTTGGAATTATGATCAGGGATTTATGAAAAGAGTTGTAATAAGTGTTAAGGATCACCATCCTTAAAAAAAAAAAATAAAAAAAAAAAAGAATAAAGAGGATGGTGAATCTTGTTGAGTTGTTGCCTATGCTTATAAAGGCGTGTGTTAATATTGTTAGTTTTCTTATGACGCTTAATGTTTAAGAGGCAAGAGTTGAGTTTGAAAGAAGAAGCGTATCATAAGCTTCTAAATTGTTTAAGTGGTTTGTTCAGAAGTCGGTTTTGGGTTTTCGAGTTGAGAAATAGCCTAAGTTATAAAGGCTACGTTATGAGAGTTAAGTGAGGTTTCGTTTGAATGAGGTGAAGCACATTGCTTCGTGATTAGAATAGTTTGGTGAGTTATTGATCACGTTAGATCGTGAGTTAGCCACACGACTTATATATTCCATACCCGTCCAAAGAGCCTACATTACAACCCGCAAAGACCTTTTCCGATTCTTTTTTAGTTACACACTTAAACGCGATGGAGAAGTTTTTGATTTTCAGTACTTGTTTATTGTGCATGTATTTTGATGATTTGAGCGTATACACGTCCCCATAAAAAAATACTTGAGTGCTTTTTGAGCGTACACATATATATTACCCTTTGTGAGGATGCATGATTTTGTTTTTGGAGCGACAATGTAATAAGGGTCTAGCGTTTGAGTTTGCGTTGCAATTATCTATATTTTCAAAATTATCTATGTAGCAGGGCACGACTCTTTGCTTGAGCTTATTTTCATATTTGTTATTTCTTTGGAATTATCGTTTGTTCGAAGACGAACAAATCAATAAAGCGTGGGGTAGTTGATTAACATGAGTTTGTCTTGATTTTAGTTAGTATTCTTATTAGTTTTTGTTATTAATTTTGGTATAAGTTGGATAGATTGAGCATATTTTCGTATTTTCGTATCTCCAGCTTATTTTACCGTGTTTTGATCATAATTGATGCAATTGGGTGATTATTTTCTGTTTTTTCCCCATACAGCTAAGTAACCGAAGGAGCTCAACACCGAATAAATGAAGTTTACAAACCGAGAGACAAAAACGAGTGATTTGGCAAAGAAGTAGCAAATTTTACCAGTTAATGGTAGGGTTTAGCGGTTAGCTCTAACCGCTAAAGCTACCGTTAAACCCTAGAGGCCACTATACCGCTATCTGGACCGCTAAAGAACGACAGAGGGATTCAGAGAGGAGTTAACAACAGGCTTAACGGTTGCCTAACTGTTAGCACAGCCGTTAGGAGATAATTACAGGGTTAACAACGAGATTAATGGTTGCCTAAACCGTTAGCTCGACTGCTAGGGAGTCAACAGGGATTTTCAGCAAGAGGTTAACAGTAACCCTTACCGCTAAGCTGACCGTTAACGGACACAGATCGAAAATTAACACGGGAAACTTGTGGCTCCAAATTTTGGAAAACTATATATACTCTTCTATAATTCGTTTAGGGTATACTTCAACACTTTCGTAGGGTTCTGAGATGCCAGAGAGAGTCCGTTTCCATTGCCCGTTACGTAGATAGAAGATCGAGATTACAAGTACCCAAGTTCCTTCCTTCATTCGTGATTCATTCTTCGATCGAGATCATCGTTCTTTTCTCCGGAATAGCTGGAGATTTACTACTTTTTCTAGTTTCAATAAGTACTCTAAACCTTTTTAATCACTTTCTAGTTTAGTTTTTCGTTACTTTCGATTTTTTAGATAATTGTTCCTTTATTTTCAGATCTTGAGTTATTTGAATGCTTGATACTCCTGGATTTCTTGAATAATATAGTTCGTAATCTTTCAACATTCAATTTCATTTCTTTCATTTATGCTTGATAATATTAGTTTGGTTCTTAAATTCTTTAATTGTTTCTTTAATTTTCAAAACCCTAGTTCAAAATTCTTAGGTAATTAAGCTTTTTAAATTATAGTTGGTTAATTAGTTGAAGCTTTAATTAGTTTTAAATAATTGCATTTGCTTT